>JARACY010004184.1:0-28327 GCA_029255725.1 Scrobipalpa atriplicella | reverse complement strand
TGAATCACTTGTCAAGTCAGTGTCATGGTTCTGATGATATCAGCAGCCGGCTTTGAGGATCCGGGCTGCATTATTTCACTGGAAAATATGAGCTTGGTTATTTATAGCTGTTTTCAACGCTCTAAGGGAAGCGATAAGAAACATAGAATATTCCATCTGTTTCTCCGATATTGTAAAAGCGATAGAAAAACATAGAATGTGCCAGCTGCATCTTCTCCTGAGCATACTGTAAAAACCAGCTAAGGGATTCGAGGGGTTTAGTGTGGGCTGACAACCCGTCATTATAGCAATATACACAATCATCTGTAATAACCCTCATATGTTGTCAGATGTGGCAGAACGACCTTTGTTTAGGTCGTTTTTGCTCTGCCTACCCCATTAGGGATAAAGGCGTGATTTTATGAATGTATTGTAAAAGAAATAAGTGTGAACTTTAGGTTTTTGGGGTCATAGCAGTAGTATATACAACACGGCTAAAATTCTGGATTTCTATTTTTAGAAGATGGTTCTGTTGTGTTGGAACTCTTGGGAGGGTATTTGGTTTATTATCCAGCATTGCCCAAAGTGGGGAAGCTATCTTCAGTATTTTAATCTATTTACCTGAGCAGCTCCCAGCCTCTCTACTTCTGTAAATATCGCACTCATGTAGATGCCCCACGTGACCCAACACCTAGCAAAGTTGCTCGAAGACCTGGAACTCCAGCTCTATCTCTAATAATTACCTGAGCAATCTCCCGGCCTCTCTACTTCTGTAAATATCGCACTCATGTAGATGTCCAACGTGTCCCGACACCTGGCAAAGTTGCTCGAAGACCTGGAACTCCAAGACTGTCGCCAGGAAGTACTTTATGTACTCCTGAAAGGAAAAATGTAAGTTTTACTATTCGTGTATTCAGCCTAAAGGATGTTAAACTGATATTTTTTTCTCAAGGAAAATAGGTCGATAAAAAAAATGACTTTCAGTTTTTAAAAGTTATTCAGTTTTATAAGCAGATTCATATCCTTCAGGGATTTCAAAAATTTACAAACTACAATTGTACCAATTCGTAGTTGCAAAAATCACGACTTAACTAATACAAGTCCTTACCTATCACTTTCTATCACGAGAAGACAGAAAGGGATGGCAATAAGTTTAGTTGAGCTTTAGTTAAGTCGGGATGGTTACGAATCGGGCTCATTATGACAGATACTTACTTGATCAGATATGATATGGTATTTGGAACCAGGGTCGAAATCTGATTCGGTTCTTGGCATAGGCGGAATCACACCCTGAAAAACCACAGATAAAAACTTAAATTACAATATTTGAGTAGTAAAGTAAGGAATAGGCATGTTGACTGGGTGGCTAAAAAAATTCAAAACGTTTATACCTTAAAACTGATGGCTAAAATACTGTGGATCTCATTCACCATTTAAAAACAAATGCATATTTCGATTTAATAATCAAGTTAAAAATATAGAAGTTATTGATTTGAGTAGTCAATATTTACAAGCCAGTGACTTCATAAGCCTGTATTTTAATACAAAAAATCGTTTTTGACATTTCATAAAAAGATGCTGATTTGACTAGTAGTCAAATAGCGTATTCCATGCTGGACTGTATGTGAAAGAAAAACATTAAATGCTCCAGCTGCCTTTCATTCCGAGCATGCTGTAGAAGTCCGCAAGAGAGATCCAGGGTTACAGTCTATTGTAATTTAGGCGATGAGCTGACAACCTGTCACTACAGCGATACAAATTACAATCGAAAATTGCCCACAAGTTTTGACAGACGTGGCGAAAACGCATTTTACGAGGCGTTTTACACTCTGCCAACCCCGTAAGGGACAAGGCGTGACTTAATGTAGGTAACCTACTTTTTCTGGATAAACTCGCTCCATCGTCGACTCTGTCTCTAGCTAGACCAGAGTCAAGGTCTTTTTACCTGATATCTCAGTTTCATCTGCCACCATCTGTTATTCATGTTCTGTACGCCCTCTTCGAAGACTGACCATCGCCACTGGAAGAAACACAAATCCTTAATTCGATTACCTACTTTATTGGGAACTTACACAAACAAAAACCATGTCAGAGGCCTAGCTAATAGGCCTCAAAATGAAGGCGGTTTGAAAACTCTGACACCAGGGTACATCGTCTTCTGGTCGTTCGTCGACTCAAAAACACTCTTAAAAAATAAAGATTGAGTACCTAAGGCTCGTATTTATAAAGCAGATATATTTGACAGATCTTTTTGTACTGTAATGACATTTCTGATACGGACTCAAACTCGCTGTCACTCTTGAGAGCTGATTATAAATACGGGCCTTAATGTTGTTTAGTTCAGTACCTATAAGACATTTCCACTTGGTTTAAAATTACCTTTTGAAGGTATAAAAGCTAATATGTACTGAAAATTAAAAGGGGTTGCTCAGTCAACGAAACTGAACAACTTTCACAAAGACATTCATTAGATTTTGGATTCAGGGAGACATTTTTTTTAATGATAAAATTTCCATATAAAAGTTGTCGAGACGAACCCCCATTTTGTAGGAAACAGATTTTTTTTTGTGGGAAGCTGTCCCTTACACCTAGAGAGATTTACCTGGTCCACCATGAAAGCGAATGGCAGATATGCCACCTTCTCCAAAGCCATGGTCATCAGGAAATTCATGCTGACTTCGTAAGGATCGTGGGTCCTGAAAAAATATTATCATAATCAGTCATGTCCTTGAATACAGGGACAGGGAGTAATATAATTAACTGACCAAACTGTAAAATAGAAACCAACCCATGAAACTGAACAACTTTTCCTAAGGCAGAAAATAAGAAAAAGGTGCCGTCCTACATACCATTATTACCATTGATACCATTTTGTATGAGAGGACCAATTGCTTTTTTCATATTTTGACCTATATTCCTTGGGGAAAGTTGTTCAGTTTTATGGGTAGGTGTGAACCAATTTTTTTTTTAATGTATATACATACATATAATCACGCCTTTATCCCTAAGGGGGTAGGCAGAGCGTAAACGACCTAAACAAAGGTCGTTCCGCCACGTCTGACAAGTTTTGAGGGTTATTCCAGATTGATCTGTATATTGCTATAGTGACAGGTTGTCAGCCCATCGCCTAAATTACAAAACTGAAACCCTCGAATACCTCAGCTGGTTTTTACAGCATGCCCGGGAGGAAATGTAGCTGGCACCTTCTATGTTTTTCTATCACTCTCAGTCCAGCATGGAAGCTTTAAAGTTTTTTTTTTATTCTCGGTATTTTACAGATGTGGTCTTATTATAACTGTTAAATAACGGGTTTTTTAGCGCGTATGGGATTGATAGGCATTTATAAAACGATAAATACCTGTGTTTACCCGACGTTTCGGCTAACGTGTTGCAACGGCCGTGGTTGGCTTATAATGTGTACAAAGCGTGAAAGTCTTAAACAATTACTTAGAAGTGGTCTTATCTTAAATTATTGTTTATAATAGGCCATAGGCCGTAGAAACTCTAAGGCCCGTATTTATAATCAGCTCTCAAGAGTGACAGCGAGTTTGAGTTTGAATCAGAAGTGTCATTTCAGTACAAAACGGCCTGTCAAATCCACACTTAATATTGCTCTCAAACTTGAGATCGCTTTATAAATACGAGCCTTAAACAATTAGAAGTGGTCTTATCTTAAATTCTTGTTTATAATAGGCCATAGACCGTATAAACTCTAGACTATCCAATAACTTACTTGTTGAGGTATAGACCGACTCTCTGAAGGTGTGGGAGGTTGTAGACAGATAGTGTGGCGGCGTTTGCTACTGCTTCGTGGAAAGCTGTAAAAAAAAAAAAAAAACTATAACTATTAATACAGCCGTAGAGTCTGTGCGAAAAGAGAACAGGCATGGAATTTGAGGGCGCGCATTTGTATTTAATTAACTGTCGCTTGGTCGTGTGAGGATTATGCCCAAGTCTTTAACAGTAACCTTCTACATTAAATTTTGGAGGTTTTAGGTCAAAGACCTAGGCATAAACCTCACGCAACCAGCCGTGGGATAGTTAATACGAATGTGCGCCCTCCGATTCTATGCCTGTTCTCTTTTCGCACAGACTCTAATAGACAAAATTCTTCAATTCGATTGAGATTTAAACACGTAACCCCGCGATTTGTGCCTATGATAATGAATATCATATCCATCCAGTAAAGATCTCTAATCTTTTCAACACACAAAGTTATGATATTTGTCAATTTACTCGTATCTTTTGTTAGGGCTAAATCAACTTTCGTGTTTAAATCTCAATCGAATTGAAGAATTTTGTCTATTAGAGTCTGTGCGAAAAGAGAACAGGCATAGAATCGGAGGGCGCACATTCGTATTAACTATCCCACGGCTGGTTGCGTGAGGTTTATGCCTAGGTCTTTGACCTAAAACCTCCAAAATTTAATGTAGAAGGTTACTGTTAAAGACTTGGGCATAATCCTCACACGACCAAGCGACAGTTAATTAAATACAAATGCGCGCCCTCAAATTCCATGCCTGTTCTCTTTTCGCACAGACTCTACGGCTGTATTAATAGTTATAGTTTTTTTTTTTTTTTTACAGCTTTCCACGAAGCAGTAGCAAACGCCGCCACACTATCTGTCTACAACCTCCCACACCTTCAGAGAGTCGGTCTATACCTCAACAAGTAAGTTATTGGATAGTCTAGAGTTTATACGGTCTATGGCCTATTATAAACAAGAATTTAAGATAAGACCACTTCTAATTGTTTAAGGCTCGTATTTATAAAGCGATCTCAAGTTTGAGAGCAATATTAAGTGTGGATTTGACAGGCCGTTTTGTACTGAAATGACACTTCTGATTCAAACTCAAACTCGCTGTCACTCTTGAGAGCTGATTATAAATACGGGCCTTAGAGTTTCTACGGCCTATGGCCTATTATAAACAATAATTTAAGATAAGACCACTTCTAAGTAATTGTTTAAGACTTTCACGCTTTGTACACATTATAAGCCAACCACGGCCGTTGCAACACGTTAGCCGAAACGTCGGGTAAACACAGGTATTTATCGTTTTATAAATGCCTATCAATCCCATACGCGCTAAAAAACCCGTTATTTAACAGTTATAATAAGACCACATCTGTAAAATACCGAGAATAAAAAAAAAACTTTAAAGCTTCCATGCTGGACTGAGAGTGATAGAAAAACATAGAAGGTGCCAGCTACATTTCCTCCCGGGCATGCTGTAAAAACCAGCTGAGGTATTCGAGGGTTTCAGTTTTGTAATTTAGGCGATGGGCTGACAACCTGTCACTATAGCAATATACAGATCAATCTGGAATAACCCTCAAAACTTGTCAGACGTGGCGGAACGACCTTTGTTTAGGTCGTTTACGCTCTGCCTACCCCTTAGGGATAAAGGCGTGATTATATGTATGTATATACATTAAAAAAAAAATTGGTTCACACCTACCCATAAAACTGAACAACTTTCCCCAAGGAATATAGGTCAAAATATGAAAAAAGCAATTGGTCCTCTCATACAAAATGGTATCAATGGTAATAATGGTATGTAGGACGGCACCTTTTTCTTATTTTCTGCCTTAGGAAAAGTTGTTCAGTTTCATGGGTTGGTTTCTATTTTACAGTTTGGTCAGTTAATTATATTACTCCCTGTCCCTGTATTCAAGGACATGACTGATTATGATAATATTTTTTCAGGACCCACGATCCTTACGAAGTCAGCATGAATTTCCTGATGACCATGGCTTTGGAGAAGGTGGCATATCTGCCATTCGCTTTCATGGTGGACCAGGTAAATCTCTCTAGGTGTAAGGGACAGCTTCCACAAAAAAAAAATCTGTTTCCTACAAAATGGGGGTTCGTCTCGACAACTTTTATATGGAAATTTTATCATTAAAAAAAATGTCTCCCTGAATCCAAAATCTAATGAATGTCTTTGTGAAAGTTGTTCAGTTTCGTTGACTGAGCAACCCCTTTTAATTTTCAGTACATATTAGCTTTTATACCTTCAAAAGGTAATTTTAAACCAAGTGGAAATGTCTTATAGGTACTGAACTAAACAACATTAAGGCCCGTATTTATAATCAGCTCTCAAGAGTGACAGCGAGTTTGAGTCCGTATCAGAAATGTCATTACAGTACAAAAAGATCTGTCAAATATATCTGCTTTATAAATACGAGCCTTAGGTACTCAATCTTTATTTTTTAAGAGTGTTTTTGAGTCGACGAACGACCAGAAGACGATGTACCCTGGTGTCAGAGTTTTCAAACCGCCTTCATTTTGAGGCCTATTAGCTAGGCCTCTGACATGGTTTTTGTTTGTGTAAGTTCCCAATAAAGTAGGTAATCGAATTAAGGATTTGTGTTTCTTCCAGTGGCGATGGTCAGTCTTCGAAGAGGGCGTACAGAACATGAATAACAGATGGTGGCAGATGAAACTGAGATATCAGGTAAAAAGACCTTGACTCTGGTCTAGCTAGAGACAGAGTCGACGATGGAGCGAGTTTATCCAGAAAAAGTAGGTTACCTACATTAAGTCACGCCTTGTCCCTTACGGGGTTGGCAGAGTGTAAAACGCCTCGTAAAATGCGTTTTCGCCACGTCTGTCAAAACTTGTGGGCAATTTTCGATTGTAATTTGTATCGCTGTAGTGACAGGTTGTCAGCTCATCGCCTAAATTACAATAGACTGTAACCCTGGATCTCTCTTGCGGACTTCTACAGCATGCTCGGAATGAAAGGCAGCTGGAGCATTTAATGTTTTTCTTTCACATACAGTCCAGCATGGAATACGCTATTTGACTACTAGTCAAATCAGCATCTTTTTATGAAATGTCAAAAACGATTTTTTGTATTAAAATACAGGCTTATGAAGTCACTGGCTTGTAAATATTGACTACTCAAATCAATAACTTCTATATTTTTAACTTGATTATTAAATCGAAATATGCATTTGTTTTTAAATGGTGAATGAGATCCACAGTATTTTAGCCATCAGTTTTAAGGTATAAACGTTTTGAATTTTTTTAGCCACCCAGTCAACATGCCTATTCCTTACTTTACTACTCAAATATTGTAATTTAAGTTTTTATCTGTGGTTTTTCAGGGTGTGATTCCGCCTATGCCAAGAACCGAATCAGATTTCGACCCTGGTTCCAAATACCATATCATATCTGATCAAGTAAGTATCTGTCATAATGAGCCCGATTCGTAACCATCCCGACTTAACTAAAGCTCAACTAAACTTATTGCCATCCCTTTCTGTCTTCTCGTGATAGAAAGTGATAGGTAAGGACTTGTATTAGTTAAGTCGTGATTTTTGCAACTACGAATTGGTACAATTGTAGTTTGTAAATTTTTGAAATCCCTGAAGGATATGAATCTGCTTATAAAACTGAATAACTTTTTAAAAACTGAAAGTCATTTTTTTTATCGACCTATTTTCCTTGAGAAAAAAATATCAGTTTAACATCCTTTAGGCTGAATACACGAATAGTAAAACTTACATTTTTCCTTTCAGGAGTACATAAAGTACTTCCTGGCGACAGTCTTGGAGTTCCAGGTCTTCGAGCAACTTTGCCAGGTGTCGGGACACGTTGGACATCTACATGAGTGCGATATTTACAGAAGTAGAGAGGCCGGGAGATTGCTCAGGTAATTATTAGAGATAGAGCTGGAGTTCCAGGTCTTCGAGCAACTTTGCTAGGTGTTGGGTCACGTGGGGCATCTACATGAGTGCGATATTTACAGAAGTAGAGAGGCTGGGAGCTGCTCAGGTAAATAGATTAAAATACTGAAGATAGCTTCCCCACTTTGGGCAATGCTGGATAATAAACCAAATACCCTCCCAAGAGTTCCAACACAACAGAACCATCTTCTAAAAATAGAAATCCAGAATTTTAGCCGTGTTGTATATACTACTGCTATGACCCCAAAAACCTAAAGTTCACACTTATTTCTTTTACAATACATTCATAAAATCACGCCTTTATCCCTAATGGGGTAGGCAGAGCAAAAACGACCTAAACAAAGGTCGTTCTGCCACATCTGACAACATATGAGGGTTATTACAGATGATTGTGTATATTGCTATAATGACGGGTTGTCAGCCCACACTAAACCCCTCGAATCCCTTAGCTGGTTTTTACAGTATGCTCAGGAGAAGATGCAGCTGGCACATTCTATGTTTTTCTATCGCTTTTACAATATCGGAGAAACAGATGGAATATTCTATGTTTCTTATCGCTTCCCTTAGAGCGTTGAAAACAGCTATAAATAACCAAGCTCATATTTTCCAGTGAAATAATGCAGCCCGGATCCTCAAAGCCGGCTGCTGATATCATCAGAACCATGACGCGAGGGAAGACCAACAGGATATCTCCTGAATCACTTGTCAAGTAAGTGTCTGACTGTTGGATGAACGATTAGTATTTTAGGTGAACAATTAGTATTTTAGGTGAACAATTAGTATTTTAGATGAACAAGTTTTGTGTGACGATACGATTTTTAGTGCTACGTTAGATAAGTATTTAGTTTAACAGATGAACAAGCAGTGAACGATCAGTTACCTAATTAGGTGAATTTTAGATGAGCAATTATTATTTAAATTGGGAATATACGTGTAACAATTAAAAATTCCCCTTAACACCGTCTTTTTTTTTCATGTTTTTATCGCCGAAAACCTTCGACATTTTACACAAAAAAATCTATTTTTACCTACTTATTTCTTTTCAGATACTTCAGACCTCTAGAACTCTGGCTGAGGGTGCAAAACCGGGACGAGCCTCTCATTGGTTGGAACTCCAACTACCACGACGTTGCCCTCTTCGCGCCGCAGCGTGGCGCCACTGGGCGAGTCGGAGTGTCACTTCTATTGATATTCGCTTCTTTGTTCTGTGCTTTACGGACTGTATTTGTTGAATAAAAATGTTTGTTTTTTGAAATGTGTGTTTTTATCTATCCTACTTATGAAGCGTAAGGGTCTTTGTTGCTCTTTCACTGTTCAACAGTTTTTGATTAAATTTTGTATACTTACTACCCCATTAGGGATAAAGGCGTGATTTTATGTATTGAACCTTGGCTCAATATACCGGGTGTAAGGGCAGCGTACCGAAAACTGAAAGGAGTTGTTCAGTCAATGAAACTGAACAACTATCACCAAATGGAAATTCTTTCAGATAAAAAAATGGCTTTCCCGCACAAATTGTCTGATCGAGTCATTTTGCATGGAAAAGTAAACAAAAAATCATTTCCTGAAAGAATTTCCTGGTGATAGTTGTTCAGTTTTGTAGACTGAGAAGAGACTTTCAGTTTTCGGTACGCTGTCCCTTACACCCGGTATATTTAAAAAGTATGGTGTAGTATATTATATTCCTCCATGGTATGGTCTAGTCATGACACTGAACCACCTTTTTTTTGTAACTTTTTCTAGTTAAAAAAATAATTAAAATAATTTGATTAATTGCGTTAAGTTTTGTCCCGTATAAAAGACATCAACGCGAGATTTAAAAATTAGTTAGTTTAATTTCCTTAAAAATATTTCTAAAATAAATCAGTAAAATTTTTTTCGCCAAAAATTTGAAGGTTTTGTATATCATGAATCGAATCTAAACTGAACAACTTTCTCTGTGGGAGATATAATAGGTCGAAATATATGTTTTTTTGTATCGCTTCTACGCCGGAAAAATGACCGCTCGGTTGTGGTTCGCAAACGCGTTAAAAATCAATCAAATAGTCATTTGCGTTCCGTTTTTATTTATTTTTTCGTCACGTCACGTAATGCTAACTCATTCCGATACTGAATGTTAAGCAACCATCGCCCTGGCCAGGCCGTAGCAGGCGCGGATACAAGGGGGGGGGGGGGGCATAGGGGCAATGGCCCCCCCCTAAAACCCTGGCTCTCACATTACTAAATTGAGTAAATTTTATTTTATTTATTTTCTGTGCAAAAATATATGATTTTCTCAAAATGGCCCCCCCCCCCTAAGCCAAATCTTGTATCCGCGCCTGGACCGTAGTGGTATAACACGTTAAGCCGTTGGTCCCGGTTAATATCGTAGTCAGAGGCCATTGCATTGGCGGCAATAGTTGGCGGCTTGAAAACTAACAGCTGGGTTGGCCACTAACGCCTAATCTAGGGTCTGGTTTCCAGATTCCCTTCTGGGTTGCGGAGGTCAGATGGCAGTCGTTCTGTAAAAAAAAATACCCTCGTCCAATCCCCTAGATTAGGTAGCCGACCGCGACCCCGTGAGATACGGGATAAGGCAATGGAGATGATGTTGTCGTCACATAAAAAACTGAGCAGATCATGCATGATATATACCTCGAATGATACGTCATATCCTCGTATGCAACTCCAAAGAACAGTTGTGGTAAATAATAAAATGTGGTATTTTTTTAACTATTGTTGTATTTGTACTTTTTCAATAATTAAAATATAAAAAAAAAAACATACTGTATGTAAATATTTTCCAAATCAGTTTCTATTTAATAAGTTGTATAATAATAATAACTCAGCGCGCGAGAACTTCAGACTACTGCAAATCTGGATTTAGACTATAGAGGTGGACCCAAACAACATACCAAAAATGCAGCTTTACCGTTTATTTGTAACATAATTATGACGTGGATAGGTAGACTTTTTATTGCGTAAAATACCGAAACAGCGAAAGCGAAATTAACTAGACATAGTAAAAAAATCTAGATTCTCTAATATGCTTTCATATTTTATGTATTTTAAATATTATATTTTCCATTACATTACATCGTTTTTCCCTAAATATCTAGCTATATCTAGCTCCACCAGAACCACCACTTTAACTTGACCTATAAAAATAGCAAACTATGAACCAGAAATAGTAAAGCGTAGAGATCTTGATGTATTGGACCGTTTTGAATTAAGAATAGTTTTTTTAGACTTCACTTCGAAAACATTTCAGTGGTTTTAGGCCAGTAGCATTTTGGATCTAGTGCGAATACACGTATCTTCGCCACAATAGAATTAAATAAAAAATATAGGTACCTAGTTAGATTTACTATACTTTTGTTTTTAGTGAATAAAAAGAAAAAGTGAAAATGATTCCGCGCGCTTTTCCGGTTGTGGTTTTGACTTTAGTTCTTTTAATTGGCTCAGGCAAAGGTTCAAATCATACAGCCAAAGTTGAAGCTGCGCTCAAACATGAAACTGGTGCATTTTGTTTAATCGAGGACAGAATAGGAGGATACGTGAGAAGATTTACTAAATACTTGGAGCATTTCAATGATAGACACTTGGGAAAATCGGCGCTTGGGAAATTTCTTCGTTACGAAGAAACGAAACCCAAACCAGAGGCAGACAGTCCCAGTAAGTTATTTTTTTTAAATAATCAGCTATATTTTAGAGTATGAAAAATAAACCATGTATTTTACTAACCTCCTATGGACATTGTCTGAAATAAATATATTGAATTGAATAAAGGCATGGCCCAAAGGTCCTGTAAAACCCTAAAAAAGTTAATTTACTTACGCTCGCCATATCAATTAATTTACGATACTTCGAACAATATCCTAATCACTCGCGCTCGCTACGCTCGCTATTTAAATTAATTAATCTCAATCAGTAACGTGATATCTCGCGCTCGCTATGCTATTATACCTCAATAAACGTGAAATCCTAAACGAAACCGACAGGGCGCTTAGGGCACTCGGGGCGCATGAAGAAGATAGCGATGGCGATGATGCCGATGGTGTTCCATGTGGGCGCCGTCTCCACGTGGATGCTCATCTCAGCCGTCATGAGCGTCAAGAGCGTCGTCATCGGGATGGCGCTGCTCATCTTCAAGATCGCTGAGAGTTCCGCTAAGGTAAGTTGTAGCGCGCATAGATAGCGCCACAAAAAGATACAGCAGTCCTGAAACGCGGTATCGAAGTTTGCATGGCGGTCTGCATTATTAAGCCGTTGACGCTCTGAATACCCTGCAAAGGATACAGACGTGATTATATTATGCCGATGAAAGGAATGCTCAGCTCAATGCTCATCTCAGCCGTCATGAGCGTCGTCATCGGACTGGCGCTACTCATCTCACGCTTATCTGCATGATAACTGAGAGTTCCGCTAAGGTACCTAAACTAAAAAAAAATATAAAAAATCTCACCACCGCGATGTAATGAAACTGACAAACCGTACAGCGACATCTCTGGAGTAATTGTGATACTCAAGTCCGCTGCTGGACGGGGATCTGTGTATTGTTTTTTGCAATTTTACTGTGAATAAGGGAATTTTCTTTCCTTCCATGTTGGACTGGGATAGAAACGAGGAATTTACCAGCTGCTTTTCTTCCCGTGCGTAACACGACATCATATGATATTGTGCTGTCTTGTCTTCCAGATGGTAAAATTCTTCAGCCAGTGGAAAAATGAGCAGCAAAATAGTCACGGCTGGTCTGCGTGGAATCCACAACCACATCAAGACTATCACGGTACGTACCTATACCTGTACCTACCTACCTACCCTACATACTTACCGGGTGTAAGGGACAGCGTACCGAAAGCTTTGGAGACATGGCAAAAACACTATATTCCATTACACAAAAAAAATTTTGCTACTTTTCGGCTCAGAACTAGTGTTTTTGCCATGCTTTAAAAAATCATAATTAATTAATAACTTAACAGGATCACCAGACTGGCACCCATACCCGGAGTGGACGCCCGAAGCCAACTACCCACAAAGCAGCTACAGTAAACGCCAGGCGCCATTACCTCGATAACTAGATAACTACCTAAAGCGGATATGAGAGCTTACTTGAAGAACTGAAGCACAGAAAAGAGTAACGAACTGAATAGCACAGCTTAAAAAAAGAGGAGAAAAGAAGAGAACTTTACACTTGTAAAGTTTTATATATGGCAACATAATAATTTTGGTGTTACTAGTTAAAAATATTTTTTTAAAAGGGACGTATGGAGTATATCCTTTTTTACTTCCATGGTATTTATTAATATTTACTTATTATTTAAAACTTATGTCTAGACAGATCTCTTTTAAATCACTTTAAAATTTTAAATTGCATTAATTTATTTAGATCTAGAAAGTAGTTTTTTATAGTTATTTATTAAGTTTATTTAACTGTTAATTTTATTTTATGTAACACACAAGTCAGAAAAACACACTTATTTAATAAAATATAATTTATTTTAAATAAAGATATTACAATCTCGGACGGATAAATTCATTTTTTCTTACGTAATTATTAAAAAAGTATATAAAAATCATTTCTATACAGAAAAATATCAAAAATAATATCATGGAATGTATAACAGGTACAAAAATTACTATTAGTGTATAAAAATCGCAAAATATTTTTAATTTGAGCTCAAAATCACAACATTGGAGTCAAAAATAATATCTAAAGCTTATTTTGTGATGCTAAATCTTACTATAAAAAAAAATAAGAGAGTATATAAAGTAGGAGAGGTTTTTAAACCTAAAATTAAACATTAATGGCAGTGATAATACTTTTTGAGATTCTTACAGATTTTTCAAATGCAGATCCAAATATTTTGCAAAAGAAACATAAAGTAACATTGGTCAGTTAAGGTAACTCGTTATGATATGACTAACATAACAATTTTTATTTTTTCAATTTTCAATATTCATTTTTTTTCTTTTAATTCGATAACAACTATTTTTGGGCACTTTGTGGTTCTAATGAAAGGGCAACTAACATTTTTGTATAGAACCTGGCATACTGTCAGGTAATTAATTAATTAATAATTAATTTCTATTTGCGTGCAAAATCGAATGGCATAGTTCGATCGGTTCAATCGTCGGTCGCCATTTTGAAAAAAAAAATGAAATGTGCGTAAAGCCCATTTTGATGTCATTCACGTTACATTTTTTTATTTAGGTAAATGTAGATTTATAAACAGTTGCTTTATAAAGATATTTTTAGCGTTAACTTTACAAATTGTAGGTACTCTGTAATACTAAATTGTCAAAAAACGTTTTATGTTAAAAATTATTTAAAAAAATCAGCAAAAAAATCTAGTCATTTTCATATATAAACTGACAACATATCTCTACAGCAGTACACAGTCTTTGCTGAAATAATCCACAAAAAATGCAGACGTACCGAAAACGTCTTTTAGCGGCCCGTTGACGCTCTGCCTACCCCACAAGGGAATACAGGCGTTACTGCAATTATGTAAAAAATTGTAATAAATAAAAATCACCATATTTCAACATCGGATAACTTCCTAAAACAGACTCCCAAAAATATACACAAGGTGATCAAAATAGAATCACTAATCAAACCCAAAGCGCTATTCGATTTATACCTATTTTTCTTAGTCAACCTCCTTTTGTCAACTGTCAATTTCTTCGGCCAGCTGTCAAAGTCATTCGGCACGTCTTGACATTGACTTTTGTACCATTTGCGCGCGAAATTCTTGGAGTTTTTCGCTTGGATGCAGATTTCAAGATGGCTGCCGATTTTGAGATCGTTTTTGAGGTTATCTTCAATGGTAACAGTGAGGGAGCGCAAGTTATATGTGATGTCTTGTGTGTATAAATAGTTGTTTTTGTCGTTGCGTATGTATAAGTAGAAATCTGCGATGTCATCTGTCGATCTGACAAACCAGTTGGCGTATATTTGTGACTGGGAGCTGAAAAAAAAATATTTTCATCATATTGGCATTTAAACCAAACTCTTTATATTATTACTTTATGATCCACCATTTGGCCAATCATAGTTAACACTGTGCCAATCACGCTTAACAATCGTAGTTACCATTAGCCAAATCACAACCAATATTGGACCAATCACAGAATCACAGAAAACATTGGACCAATCACAGAATCACAGAAAACATTGGACCAATCACAGAATCACAGACAACATTGGACCAATCACAGCCTAAACAGGGTCAAATTTATTCTATACTCACTATTGTATATCCCTGAAGGTTAAATCCGGTTCATTTTCCAGCTCAAACTCCCCATACATTTTGATTTTCTTATCCAATTCCACATTGGAGGCACAGAGTAGTCTTTCTTCATCAACTGATAGTAAACTCTCGTTGTATAAAGAGGGGGGTTCGGAACAGGCGAGAGAGGGGTAAGGGGAGGTGGGGATTTGGTGAGGGGGGAGGCGGGTGATTAGGTGTTTAAGGGGGCGCGTGAAACAGTCGCAGTATAGGGAGTTTCCTGGAAGAAGACATTTATTTTAAAGACACTATGAGAACATTTATTGTACAAGAAACTATGTTGACAAATAATTTGTGCGTAATAAAAAACCGCCTTTTATTTATTTATTGTACACAATAAATAAACAGAGGACATACACATTAAGGAAAAACAACACAAAAGGCCAGCTTATTTCTATGAAGAAATCTCTTACAGCAGACCTACGGAAGCGAGACTGCATACTATTTATTTATTTGTTTATTATTTATTTGTTTTGGGCAGTAAATCTTACCTTCAAAATACATCACCATTCCTTGTTCTTTGACTTTCTTGACCAATTCAGGTTCAAAAATGGTCAGTTCATTATTCCGTACATCCAGAACTGACAGTTTTGAAGCGTTGACCAGTTGTTTGATAGGTAATGTTTGTAATATGTTGTTTTGTAGGTAAATGTGGGTTAGATTTTCGGGTAGATTGAATTTTAGTTCCGCTGAAAAAATTTGTAATATTTTTTTGTGTAATAATTAAATTAAAATAAATTACATTAATTCCCCTTCCGAAGCATATAAAAACTGTTCCGCGTCCATTATTCAAGACAAAAATAACTGAATGGCTTTTAGGAAAATGTTGAATATTTTAATGACAAAAATAAGTAAACTTTTAATGTAATATTTGCATGCCTTATGAAGGTACGACATATGATACAAACTAACTCATGTACCAACAATTGTTATACTATGTTCTTGTAAATAAATTATTATTTCATTTCATTATTTCATTTCTTATGATAGAACATAGTGTTAGTAAGTTTAGGTAATAAAATAGTTTAGGAGTAAATAATTCATACCAATGTTACTGCCTCCGTGGTCTAGTGGTCTGAGCCATGGGCTTACGATCCGGAGATCCTGGGTTCGATTCCCAGGGGGGGAACACAAAGTTGATATTTGTCAATTTATCACTTTGTGAGGTTTTCCCCAGTTTGGTTAGGACATTGCAAGCTGAATCACCTGATTGTCCGAAAAGAAAAAGGATTCCGTGTTTCGGAGGGCACGTTAAGCCGTCGGTCCCGGTCGCTGTCTTTGATAGTGATCGTTACTAAAACCATGTCAAAGGCCTATAGCTGTGCTACTAGGCGGTTTGAAAACTCTGACACCAGGGTTTATCGGGTCGTTGTTCGACTCGTAACTCCACTCGCTAAGAAGAAGACCAATGTAAATTAACTTCAGATGTCTGATTGTTTGTTGCTTTTCGTACTTAAGCAGCTGATAAAATATTGATGAAATTTGGCATAGTGACAGATAATAATCTAGAGACGGACATAGGCTACTTTTTACCGCGGGGAAATACAACCGGGTGAAATCGCGGGTATTAAATTGAAATTCATACTTACATGTTCTGGAAATCAAGTCTTTCAGTTTGTTATTGGACAAATCCAGCACTTCCAACGAAGTCAGGTTACCAAGGACATCTGGAAATTTATTCTTCTTTCATTCTTTATTCTTTATTGTACACACAGAGATTCTTAAACTAAACTTAAACTAGATATATCATGTACAAAGGCGAGCTTAACTCAAAATAATTGGGTTGTCTTCCAGCTTACCATGTGAAAGGAAAAGTGATAGGTAACAGCAGGCAAGAGTGTACACAAGAAATATAATAAGCTACATACAAATATAGATACATAAATACTTACAAAATTATATAGGTACCTAAATAAATATATAATTAATATTATATAAAAATCATTAGTACATACAATACGTAGTATATAAATATATAAAATACATAATATATATACATACATATAATAATAATATATTTAAATTTCATTTGTAATATTTTTTTTATATTATGATAAAATTTTCATGCTTAAATTTTCCTAATTTTTAATTTATTTGACCTTATCTTTCATTCGATATGTAAAGCAGTGTGTTCCACTCGAGTGTTAACATCAATAGCATACTCGTTTCCTTGGTGCCCTCGCTGTTGATGTATAACTACCCTTGTGTAACAATCCATACTAATATTATAAATGCGAAAGTGTGTTTGTTTGTTTGTGTGTTTGTTTGTTTGTCTTTCTTTCATGTCGCAACAGAGCGTCGGCATGACATTACTTTTTGTATGGGGATAATTTGATGGCTGGACAGCGACATAGGCTACTTTTTTCCGCGGGAAAACATCTCATTCCCGTGGAAAAATCTATTATGTTGCAAAATTAAATTCCGCTAGATGGCACCACTGTGATTCTACAAGACGGACCACGGTACGACGAACGAACAGAAGGTCAGAATATCTTGAATGTCAGGATTGGTGGCGGTTATTTGTCAAGGCTAAGCGATCCAATGGATACTTTTATTACACAGTGACCATGCGGGCGAAGCCGCGGGTAACAGCTAGTCTACTATAAAATAATACTCACTGTTCCTAATATCGTTGACAATATTCCCAGCTAGACTCAATTTCTTAACTTTTTTCGTCCCAAACGTTATATCAAACGTTATGACTGGTATCTCGTTATAACTGAGATCTATCTCTGACAGTCTATACGGGATCCAAGGGTTGGACGGGAACATCTTTTTGGTGAGGAAACCGAATTTGTTGTGGCTTAGATTTACCTGGAAAACATAGATGAGAATATTATCTGACCATATTTTAGGATCTGAACCTACCCATCAAGGGAAACTGCTTTAGGACCATTATGTCGACTTCCTAAAATGTCGACTTCCCAAAAAGTTGAGTTTCCTAAAATGTTGATTCCTAAAATGTTGACTTCGCAAAAAGTTGATTATCCATACTGAACAATTTTCCCCAAGGAACATAGGTCGAAATATGAAAATAAATTAAATCGGTGTCAGCGGCTCGAGTAATTTTGTATGGAAGGCCTTTCCATTTTTTAAAAATATTTTAACCTATGTTCCTTGGGGAAAGTTGTTCAGTTATATGGGTAGAATCACACACAAATTTTTTTTACTCCCTGAATAGTTATAGAATTTAATGTTGTAAAACATGAAAATATGTAAGGTCATTTCAAATTATTTTAAACAACCCTCAAAACTTGTCAGACGTGGCGGAATGACCTTTGTTCGGGTCGTTGACGCTCTGCCTACCGCATTAGGGATACAGGCGTGATAATATGTATGTATGTACCTATATGTTTTCTTGTATAAGCAGTTTGCGCACTGACTAAAAAATTACTCTATTAGTAGTACTTCCATGCTGGACTGGGAGCGATAGAAAAACATAGAATGTGCCAGCTGCATCTCCTCCCGGGCATGCTGTAAAAATCTGCTAAGGGAATCGAGGGTTTCAGTAAATTGTTATTTAGGCGATGGGCTGACAACCTGTCACTACAACAATATACCTACAGATCTATCTTAAACAACCCTCAGAACTTGACAGACGTGGCGGAACGATCTTTGTTTGGATCGTTGACGCTCTGCCTACCCCATTAGGGATACAGGCGTGATATTATGTATTAGTAGACACTAATCAAGAATGGATCTTACCATTTCAAGAGACAGACAATCGTCCAAAAGTCCATGCGTTTTATTGTCTATTTTCTCCAAAGCGTTGTGCGACAGATCTAGTTTCCTGAAACACAATATCAAAATGATTACAACTTTGCACTTTAGTGGGAATCGTACCTACAACCATGGACTAACTACTCTAGAGGACTGCTAACCGCCATACTAGAGAGCGTACCTCGATACTCGATAAAAAGGTCAAAATGCGAGCAAAACCTAGATGGCGCTGGCATATTGCTCGAAGCTGTTAATATAGGTCATGAAATTGAAAAAAATCAATAACAACTTGAACCAAATTATCTTTTAAGATTTTTAAAGTAGAAATACACAATGAGAAATGCTGTTTAAAACATCTGAATTAAAATACATATTCAGTTTACACAATATTTCGCTAATGTCAATAGATGGCGCTGCTAAGTAGCGGTGTACGCAGTTTATAAGGGAGGTTATCAGTCCTCTTTGTTTTATTCGTCCATGCTACAACCTTTTGGCAAGCCCGCTGGTCAGGGCACTACACATACACTACACCACATAAGTGTTACAAGTTAACACAGAATGCTAATACTACCGGGTCATTGGGTTATTTATATGGCTCATCAACGTAGATCTTGTAATAGCGCATTAGTTCATGTGGGTCATTGGTTCATATGGGTCATTGGGTCCTATGGGTCATTGGGTTATATGGGTCATTGGGTCATATGGGTCATTGGGTCATATGGGTCATTGGGTCATATGGGTCATTGGTTCATATAGGTCATTGGGTCCTATGGGTCATTGGGTTATATGGGTCATTGGGTCATATGGGTCATTGGGTCATATGGGTCATATGGGTCATTATGCACCAGTTGCATAAATAGCTATTATAGTTACCTCAAAGCAACAAGCGTCTTGAAAGCCTCATTGGGTATATGCTCCAACTGGTTCCCAGATAGTGACAGGTCCAGTAGCTGCTGCAGACCTGGATAAAATAAATTTACATAGACTCCAACTTGATATAGTTGTTTTATCTCACGAGTGCCACTCGGCCGTACTTGTACAGACATGGGGTCCCATTCCGTACTACAGTAAATAAGCTTTTAAAAATATCAAGAGATGGCTCTACGGTTAAGTCGGGTAACCAGTTCTAAACAAACATTCATCTTACAGATTTAAACCGTGAAAAACTGTTCAAATAAAGTAAATGTGTTATTTAATTGCGTCACAATGTCCTAAAAACGGGCCTGCCCGGCGGTCTGCCCGGTTAATGCGGACCAGTTTTGTTGTATGACGTTAGGCATCTGTACTAGTATAGTATTATATTATCTGTGGTACAGACACGCGAAGGCAATGTGCGTGTAGGTACATTTACACACACAAGTACCTATGGCTGGGCGGCAATCGTTAGATAAAACAATTAAATATACGATAAGATACATTTTATTGTCAGAACTTATTGTTTTGAACTTCTTCCATGCTGGACTGGGAGCGATAGAAAAACATAGAATGTGCCAGCTGCATCTCCTCCCGGGCATGCTGTAAAAACCAGCTAAGGGATTCGAGGGTTTAAGTGTATTGCAATTTATAGGCGATGGGCTGACAATCTGTCACTATAGCAATATACATTATCATCTGTAATAATAATAACCCTCAAAACTTGTCAGACGTGGCGAAACGACTTTTGTTTAGGTCGTTTTTGCTCTGCCTACCCCTCTAGGGATAAAGGCGTGATTTGTGTATGTATGTGTATATACTTATTGTTTTGAGTTTCAACAGTTTTTTAAAGTAAAGCTACAAATACACAAAAAAATCAAGATTTGTATTGTACCTTGGAATGACCTCTGCTCCACGCTGCTGATCTGATTGGCTGACAGATCTAGCTTGAATAAAGTGGGCAGGTTTCCGAACGCAGAGCGAGATAGAGATGTTATGTTGTTTCGCTGAAAGGGAAGCGACATTTCACATTATAGATGACCACTGACTAAAAAGAGAAAGACAGAAGTTAGAATATGAGAAGGAATTTTGGAATTTCTATAAGTCCTTCTCTATTGTACCTCTATGATAGGTATTTTAGTCATCGGTCTGATTATTCTTCTCTTTGTGGTGCCTGTCCATATTAATTATCAAAACAAATTCATTTCTTTCAAGCCATTAAGGCTCGTATTTATAAAGCAATCTCAAGATTGAGAGCAATATTAAGTATGGATTTGACAGGTCGTTTTGTACTGAAATGACATTTCTGATACGAACTCAAACTCGCTGTCACTCTTGAGAGCTGATTATAAATACGGGCCTAAATGTCGAGCGAAACGAGCTTGAGAAATCACGTCTTCGACCGAGATAATTATGTTATAGGTACATAACGCGAAGCAAAGCAAGCGTGAGATTTTACGTAATACATAATCATGTTATGGTTGGTATGTGTTTAATTTTAATGAATTCTTTTTTTACTTTGTCTATTTAAATTATTATTGTTATACTTTTAACCTAGGATTAAGATTTTGAACTATATGATTGACTGTATGGATTGTAATGATCTGAAATAAACGATATTATTATTATTATATTGGAGTATAATAAGTTACTTAGCGAGCACGAGATTCCAAGATGCACCTAAGTATCTTATAATTATGACCCATATCGCACATGTAACGAAATCATTTTTTGACTCAGAAATTAAACACAAATTGCGGGCGAAGTGAGTGCAAGATTTCAGATTAGAAATAGAAGTCCAGTGCAGGCTGTAAAAAAAACTACAGTATTACCTGTAGATACAAGTACTGCAGACTGGTGAACGTGTTGAGCGCCTGCCATGGAGGTGTAGTGATGCCGTTCTGCGATAGATCCAGCACTTGCACCACCAGCAGCCCCGAGAAACTGTCTCCGGTCAGTCTGAGGAGCGATCACGTAGGTTAAGCTAACGTATTTAATGTGAAATGAAAATCTCTTACAGTCGCATCGAAGTGTTATTTAGTAGTTTTATTTCACATACAGGAACCTTTAGGCATGTTGACTGGGTGGCCGAAAAAATTTAAAACGTTTATACTTAAAACTGATGGCTAAAATATTGTGGATCTCATTCATCCATTTAAAAAATATGCACATTTAGATTTAATAATCGAGTTAAAAATATAGAAGTTATTGATTTGAGTAGTCAATATTTACATTTTACAAGCCAGTGACGTCATAACTCACAATTTTCATACAAAAAGCGTTTTGACATTTCATAAAAAGTTGCTGATTTGACTAGTAGGAAAATAGCGTATACTAAGATACAGTTATCTAAAATCCTATAGTACTTTAAGGTAGGAAATAACTAAAGTGTTACTAAAGTTACAATCAGAAGTGTTACTAAAGTAACTATCTAAAGTGTTACTAACTATCTAAATTAAGTTAACTTTTATGTCAAATCGACACAAATCATATTTCGCCATGTCGCACGGCGCCCCTACCGCCTAGCTATACTTATGTGTCTAAATATTATCACATCAGTCATGTTTTAGCACTTCTTAAAAATTGTTTTAAAATGCAAAGCAAAATATGCTCAAGGCCTCAATGGGAATATTCATACCTGTCTTCCAAGTTGTTGTCTGATAGATTCAGCCTCAGCAATGCGTTCATACTGGGCCAAGAGTTCGCTTTGATCTCCGTCAGGTTATTGTGTGCAAGGTTCAGCTCACTACAAAAAAATAACATATACAACGTGTAACAGAAAGGGTATATGCATCGAGAAATGGGTGAATCTACCCATGAAACTGAACAACTTTCCCTAAGAAACATAGGTCGAAAAACGAAAAAGAAAAATTGACCTTCCATACAAAATGCATCAGCTGACTGCACATTTAGTATGGGAAGTCAATTTTTTTTTTTTTCGTATTTCGACCTATGAGCAAAGCTCTTAAATTGTGATGATGATGATGATGACCTATGTTCCTTAGGGAAAGTTGTTCAGTTTCATGGGTGGATTCACACATTTCACGATGCATATACCCTTTCTGTTACATGTTGTATAAATAAAATCATGTTACCAACGGTGATTATAATGGTGGTGGATATTGTGATTATAGTGACTGACTTTGTGATTATGATGACTGACTTAATGGTTGTGTATGTGTGAGTGGGCCCGATTCGTAACCATCCCGACTTAACTAAATGTCAAATAAAATTATTTCCATCCCGTTCTGTTCTCTCATGATAGAAAGCGACAGGTATGGACTTATACAACGTGTAACATAAAGGGAATATGCATCGTGAAATGTGTGAATCTACCCATGAAACTGAACAACTTTCCCTAATGAACATAAGTCGAAATACGAAAATAAAAATTGACTTCCCATACTAAATGAGGTATCAGCTGATGCATTTTGTATGGAAGGTCAAAATTTATTTTTCGTTTTTCGACCTATGTTCCTTAGGGAAAGTTGTTCAGTTTCATGGGTAGATTCACACATTTCTCGATGCATATACCCTTTCTATTACACGTGTATTAGTTAACTCACGTATTTTGCAACCACTGAGTGACTTTGTGATTATTATGTCTGATTTTGTGATTATGATAACTGACATTGTGATTACATTACAATGACTGACTATGTAATTATAGTGACAGACGGACTTTGTGATTATGAATATGTTATGGCTAATGATAATACTTCCATGCTGGACTGGGAGTGATAGAAAAACATAGAATGTGCCAGCTGCATTTTCTCCCGGGCATGCTGTAAAAACCAGCTAAGGGATTCGAGGGTTTCAGTATTGTAATTTAAGCGATGGGCTGACAACCTGTCACTATAGCAATAAACAGATCTATCTGGAATAACCCTCAACACTTGTCAGACTTGGCGGAACGACCTTTGATTAGGTCGTTTACGCTCTGCCTGCCCAATTAGGGATAACGGCGTGAATATAAAGCGCGTGTGTATGTATGTATGGCTAATGATAATGACATTGTGATTATAACGCTTGACTTACAATGACTTTTACTCACCCTAAACTGATCGGAATCTGGAATATCTTCTCCAGCTGGTTATTACTGACGTCCAAACTCCTACAACTGGCCAATTTAGCAAGACTGCCTCTGGCTATATCTCTCAACTTGTTGTGCGATAAATCCAGCTCTAGTATAGTGGGTACTGTTCCAAATGTGGCAATTTTAATCACTTCCATGTCGTTGTGGCTTAGGTTTAGGAATCTGGAAAGAATTAGATTTTTTTCTGGTAAATGAAAATATTAATACACTAACGAGCATTTGGTACAAATACAGGGTGTAAAAAAAAGTACTGCGTTCCTTTAGACCACATGTTCTACTGATGACACCAAAGCACAAAAATTTTAGCACGAAAAAACATTTTGCTTTGTCCATACAAAACTGTGGCCCGGAGAGCATCTTTGTATGGAAAAGGCAAAATATTTTTTTCAAGGTAAAATTTTTGTGCTTTGGGAAAGTTGTTTGGTATCATCAGTGGAACATGTGGTTTAAAGGAACGCAGTACTTTTTTTACACCCTGTATTTTGTATCGAAAAGTATTTTATCTACACTCATGTCGTAAATCCTTCATTTACTTATCAGAAACGCTAAGCAAATGATATACCTTTCGATGCAGCCGTGACTAAGGAACCATACAAATTTCATTTCGTTATCGCAAAGCTGTAACAAAATGAAGTTTTTTTTTTTTAATTTTTACGCAGATTCTTGCTATTTGAGCAAACTAGAAAAGAAGAAATAATGATTACTTTATTTTTTCTTTAATTTAAATTTGTTGTATGAGTGTAGATAAACTATTGTATGAAACTGTACATAATTAGTATTTAACACTCGTGTATACTTTTATGAAACTCGCTGCGCTCGTTTCATAAACCACACTCGTGTTAAATATCCCTCATTATGCAACAGTTACATAAATAGCTATTTGATATCATAATAAGAAGTCTTTTTTAGATCTTTATAAAAGTTGATTAGTTTCGTATGCACGTACCTCAATGAAAACAAGTTCTGGAACACAGCATTGCCAATATCTGTTAAATTGTTGTATGAAATGTCCACTGTATGGAGCTCATACAACTTTGGGAATGCGTTCTTAGGGACAGTTGTGATTCTGTTGTATGACGCGTTTAGGACTCTTATACCAGTCATGTTTTGGATGGGTATCTGAAATATTTATCATGTAAGAAAATAATTACGTAAATTTTACTTGTACTGCCCCCGTAGCATGCAGCCGCGATAGCCGTTTTATCACATCTATCTGTCAAATCGTATGGGAGTTCGACAGATAGATGCGATATATTCGTTATCGCGCGGTGGCATGCTACAGGGGCTGATGTTTTTCGAATGATACATTTATGTAGGTTTTGCGCCTTCTGGGGTGAAATGACCAAAGTGTCAAAATGACCAAAGTGCTAGAATGACCTAGAAGGGCACATTTTTCGAAAGTGACGTTTCGCTAAGGGTAATTTCGAAAGTTTTGAAATAAGTAAATTTTCAAAATCTAAATTAAATATTTAACTTTCATTTGGTCTCTTAGTTTTGTTTTGAGTAAAAAATATTGAAGCATCCGCTGTAGTAAACATTCTCAACTCAACCGATGATTCTTTCAAATCTTTCGAGATAAGACCATTTAAAAAAAAATGCAATTTGATCGTTTTGTATAGAAAAGAAAGACATTAATACACGAGAAAAATGAATAAAAAATCTAACCTGCCCAAAGTCCTCAAACTCATTATAAGCCACCACAAACTCAGACGCGTAAGAATTCTCATCGAACGCATTTTTTCTAATACTCTTCAGTTTATTATGACTCAAGTCTAATAGAGTCATATTATTACAGTTTATGAAAGACCCAGCCTCTATAGTTTCTAAGGCATTGTGAGATATGTTTACGACGGCTAGATACAGGTCTGTAAAAGCCTGGTTTTCTATTATTGTGATGTTGTTTTCGGCTAGGTTGATAAGCTGCAAAAGAAAACATATTTTATTGAAGAAGATAATCTTTGGACATTCTATGTTAACTATCGTGGTCTACTACAAACATAGACACGTGTGTATCCTTTACAGGTTTACAGGGCAAGCAGAGCATCAAAGGCTTAAAAATCAGTACACTCTCATTACGACCTTTCTATAGAGACAGGTTTTTTTCTTTGCTTACAATTACAATGCAATACAGCAGGATTTTTCGTAAATTCCTAAATTTTATAGTATACCCGGAAAGAGACAGCATATTTTTATCACACTGTCTCTCTTATCGTGTGGGTTTCAAGTCGGATCGCTCCGATAATCCCTGGTGTCATTTTTTAAACCGCTTAATAGCACAGCTAACAGGCCTCTGACATTATCACACCGTAAAACTACAATTAAAGAAAATATCCAAGCCGGGCTGAGTGCAGTTTTTTTTTGCCAAACATTAGACATTCCCTGTTAACTTGTGATCTAAAGGCATTAAGCTCTTGACCTGGAGATCGTAGATTCGAAATAGAAAGATTAATATAATACAAACTACTGTAAGGGCGTTTGTGCACTCGTCCATATAAGATTCTATTCTATTTTATTTTTATTGTAGATTCGTATCCAATTCATATTAAAAGAAACTATAATGAAACGCATATGGATGAGTGCACATTGCACAAGCTGACATACAATTGGGTACTTGGCTGGGTAGCTTAAAAAATTCAAAACGTTTATACTTAAAACTGATGGCTAAAAATATTGTGGATTTCATTCATCATTAAAAAAAAATGCACATTTCGATTTTAACAATCGAGTTAAAAGTATATAAGTTATTGATTTGAGTAGTCAATATTTACTAAAATGTGACGTCATAATTCACTATTTTCATACAAAAAAGCGTTTTAAAAAGTTGCTGATTTGACTAGTTGGAAAGTAGTAAATTGCCAGGAAAGCCAAATCGGATCATCATCATCATCACAATTTAAGAGCTTTGCTCTTGTCGGTGGAGTAATCGCCAGCTTTCCCTGGATCATTGAAGAAGTGAAGAGCTTTAAATACCTAGGAAGTATAATCACCAAATCGGATACGAATCTAATATTGATAAGTGCACAAACGCTCTAAAATCCTCACCTCAGCATATCTAACTTGTTGGAACATCTGGTAGTCCACTTTAGTGATCCTATTCCTGGCCAGGTCGACGGTTCCTATCCTGGTCACCCCTGAGAATGTGGCTTTTCCCACTTCTGATATCTGGTTGTCTTGGAGGTAGAGACGCCTAATTTAAAAACAGAGCACAAATAAAGTTGCGGTTTGATCCTTTACGAGGTAGGCGGGAAGTCAGAGGCGTACCTACTAAAAACGCCAAGTCTGAATATTATTGTGGCGTAGGTGATTTCCTATAGGTTTATTAATGTAAGACGCCCTCGAATCCCTCTACTGAATATTACATGCATTGTATACCCGGGAAGAGACACCACTGGAATATTCTATATTTTAATCCCGTCCGATTTACTGCTCACGTCCATGTCCCTTATGAAGTGGGATGGACGTAAAAGCATAAAATGCCTTACACTATAATTATAGAAGATTCATGTATAATATGAGTAAATGTACAGTTATTTTAATTATTTCGCTTGTAGTACGGCGGTTAGCCGGAAAAGTTTGCAAACTGGCGTGATGGGATGAATGGGTCTCAGACTGGTTGTACACATCCTAAGGTAACTTTTGAGATATGTTGCCCTGGTGGGTACACTCTATGGGTCTGCAGGCAGGGTCAGTTAGGTTACTATATAGGAGCAATTACAGTATTTTAATGATATAGGAGTGGTGCTCGAACAAAGTTTGGAGCACACCCTGGTCAAATTCACATCGCGGTGAAAAAAATCCAAAATGGCGGAAAACAAGATGGCCGCCATACAAAATAAAAAGTCGAATATCTCCTAAACGATGAGAGATAGATGGAGAGTGCTCGAATAAATGTTATAGGGAATGATAGTAGGTAACCTCCGGTGATCACGAAAATCCAAGATGGCGGATCCAAAATGACGCCTGATAAAAAAATGCTCCGATCAGGCTGCAATTTGGTTGGTGATATGTCATTGAAGTACTAATTCGATATTGATAGTTCGTTTTTCAAATTCACCGTTTTCCAATTGCATTAGTACTTCAATAACCTCTCACCAGCCAAATTTCAGCCTGATCGGAGCATTTTTTATATCAGGCGCCATTTTGGATCCGCCATCTTGGATTTTCGTGATCACCAGAAGTTACCCACTATCATTCCCTATAACATTTATTCGAGCACTCTCTACCTATCTCTCATCGTTTAGGAGATATTCGACTTTTTATTTTGTATGGCGGCCATCTTGTTTTCCGCCATTTTGGACTTTTTTCACCACGATGTGAATTTGACCAGGGTGTGCTCCAAACTTTGTTCGAGCACCACTCCTATATCATTGAAATACTGTAATTGCTCCTATAGTAACCTAACCGACCCTGCCTGCAGACCCATAGAGTGTACCCACCAGGGCAACATATCTCAAAAGTTACCTTAGGATGTGTACAACTAGTCTGAGACCAATTCAACCCATCACGCGAAAGTGCAAGCTTTGTCCTGATTTTGATCCTTAACCGCCGTACTATTGTAATATAGCCTTATTTTATACCAATCCAATCCACACAATCCTGCCCCTTTAGCATGCCACCGCGCGATTACGAATATATCGCATCTATCTGTCAAACT
>JARACY010004183.1:0-28331 GCA_029255725.1 Scrobipalpa atriplicella | reverse complement strand
TATGTCGTTGGTTTTATGCATATGTTTGTAAATAATTTGTAAATAGAAACGATGTCAGTTTTGTTAAGACCGAACCGATGATAAAAATAAGGAGGATAATGTGTTATTATAATTATAATATAACAGTAATAAATAAATACATACATACATACATTGTGAGATAGGCAACCGCTCCTCCATCCGCTGAGATTTTCCGTTGGCTAGTGCCATTCGTCTGTATGAATCCAAGAGTTTCAAGAGGGCACCACTTTTTAAACCTCACATGTATATCGACATGCAAAAGCACGCAGCAAACCCAAGTGCAAGATTTGTTCCAGTATTTGGCGCATATATTTAACTAAAACTATACACATAAAAAAACATTCACAAAATACTCACATTGTTTTTTATCTTTTTTCCAGTTGTCTCCACGAACAGGATACATTTCCTGGTGCTGCAATTCCTGTGGTGCGCTACTCATCTTCTGCGACTTTTTGTCGTCGTGGAGCCTAGCCATTATACCATTGTTGAGGTAATTTCTAATATAATTTTCTTTGATTTTGAAGTTAAAAACCAGGCCACTGTAAATCAAAAACGGTCTAATCCAAGCAAAAAGAGAGAGCCAAGGTTTTCGATATATAAATCAATGGACCGACAATCCATCATCAATACAGAAATGTATAACTTTAAGTCCTGTCGATTCATTTTTTGATGAATTGAAACACCTTTTACCAGGTTAATCCTGATTGTCTGTCCCGGTCATTGTTACTAATAGATGTCATTATAGTATACCTAAAAAACAGCGACTAAAAAACTTATAATAAAACATACAAACGAATTGAGAACCTCCTCCTTTGTTTTGGAGTCGTTTAAAAACTAAAAATAGAACTTAACCGCGAATGAGCTGCTAGCCATCAAATCTATCATACTTTTGTTTTGCAACAATAATTTTTGTACATTAAAATTTTATTGTACCAGGGCAAAAGAACCGAAGAGCTGGTGTGCAGGCTGATGACGTCAGCGCCATCTACCGGCGTTTTGCCGTCGCGTCTCGAACTGTTCTCGCGACAACTGCTACTGCAAAACGTGTCTTATTCCCCTCTCGGAATGTGCACTTTGGATCGTCCGTTGGTCGCTTCGGTATGTATTAAATTAGATGGTATATCACAAACATAGTCGCATGTTATTGTTATTAGTTCTTTATTAGTTTTATGATTTGCAAGTAGTATGATTTGATTATATTTTCTCCTTCATCTAAAACACTGACATCTATGTGAGCAGTGTAGAACCACAAAAGTAAGTGGGCTAAAATGTTTTCCCAAAGATATTCTCCCTGATGAACGTTTTGGAGTGGCTACGTGTTAGTATGTAGCTTGTATTGCAAGAGGGCGTTAGTTGTTGCAATATCGTATTGTGATTTGGAAACGAAGAGTATTTGAATTTATTGGAAAACAAAACAAAAAATCTAAACCTGTTTTTCGTAGTCTATAAGCTACGTGAGTCCTCTACGAAAATACAATTTACTACGGCGTAGCTATTTATCGTAGCAAAATAATAATATTATCCTATTTATATAACTTGTGCAGTAAAAATACAATAAAACATTTTTTTGTTTTTTCAGATAATCGGTGCTGTAACCACCTACCTGGTTATACTGATACAGTTTCAGCGGTACGATAGTTAGTTTGGACATATTTTTGGCAAAAATCTTCTCGGCAGAAAACTGATAAGCTCGTGAAGGCTATAAGCTTTTAACGTATAAAATGCAACTTCATAATCAGTTATTTTTTATATATTTTTTATTAGAAATGGGTTTGCAAAGTTTATGATTTTCCATACCAAAGCAAAGCTCTGTTGCGTATTTTCGTAGTATATTCCACAGAGCAGATAGTATTTTCTAGTCTCATCGTCACTTTCGACGTATTGGGCCACAGTTTGCAACTCGTAGCTTAAAGCTGCTACACTTGCTACGGCGTAGACTTTACGTAGGCGATAGCTACGATTTTTATTGTAAAGAAAATTAACCATTAAAAATAGTTTTATTTTTAATTTAAGCAAAAAAAAATATTTTCTAAAAGAATTTCCTGGTGATAGTTGTGAACAAAGTGGTTAGAACTGTTTAAAAAGAAGTTTTAGAGCAATAGCAAAGATTTGTACTTCCCACTTTAGTTTTTATGTTTCTAGGGCCCGTATTTATAATCAGCTCTTGAGACTGACAGCGAGTTTGAGTTCGTATCAGAAATGTCATTTCAGTACAAAACGGACTGTCAAATCCACACTTTATAAATACGACCCTAAAATATTATTTTATAAGCTGTTGATACACAAATGTACTATTAACTAGTCAATTAGTCAAAGTAGAAGTGATCGTTATATTTTGTAAGATCTACGGTAATAGTTATGTAAATTGTTATTAAATAAAGTGTGACTTTTGTACATTTTTTTTTAATTTCATTTACTTTCTATCAACATTAGAATTTTTCAATCTCTGACGTGCAAAAGTGGGTACTATTACTATACTATCATCATCTCCCTCTAGCCTTATCCCGTATCTCACGGGGTTGGCTACCTATTCTAGGCGATTGAACAAGGGTACGGGCTTTTACACAGAGCGACTGCCATCTGACCTCCGCAACCCAGAAAGGGAAACCAAACCCAATCCTAGATTAGGTCAGAGTTTTCAAGCCGCTAATGCTTAGCACGGCCCTCAGACATGGCTTAACTACTAATATCTACGGTATTAAACGATTTTAATCGGGACCAACGGCTTAACGTGACTTCCTAAGCACAGAAAAAGCGCCGAATAAACGTACATATGAAATTCGAAATCCGAAAAACACATTGGTACGTGGTGGGATTCGAACCACGACCTCCCGCTCAGGAGGCAGCGGCCCTATGCATTACACCATCGGGCTCTTTTCAATGCAGCAAAATAATGATGGTAATTTTTAACTGTAATGTAAAAGCGATAGCAACAAGGGTGAGCTAGAAAATAGTTCTGAAACATTGCACGCATGTGGCCAGCGACTATTATTAAATCATCATAGTGTGAAGGCGAGTTTTCACTGTTCTAGTAGTTGAGTTAAGTAGCTATTGTACCTTTTTTGAATTACTGGCATGCTTACTTTACTATACCAGCTTTATTTTCAGTTGGAGGATGATAAAATTATCTTCACTTTTGACAGACGCATTTTCGAGGCTTTCTATCCAATCTAGAATTGAATTTACCTTGTCTGATATCCACTCGCGGGATGTTAAGAAGAAGACATTTTACTGCTTTAGCAAGGCAGAGTTGGCACAATTTTGCCAATGTGTTGAGAGCGCTATTTCGTTTGTAATCCTAGCATAAGACTGAAAATTCTTAGTTTAAAAACTCTACTAGAACATAATTTAATTCAAATCCTATCTTGTGTGAATGTTCCTTGCGGGATGTAGAGAATAGGATACAAATACAATCTGTTTAGGTTTCGCGCCGGCCGCATACATTAAAACTTGAGCCTGCAAGACAGAGCTATTAGATTTTCATTTGCGATGTGAGTTGTTAGTGCTCTTGCGATTGTTGCGCTCCTAGTACTTTCTGCTGTAATAAAACTATTCAAACAGGAAGGCTGTGTTTTTGAATAAAATACATGAAACTTTGAGATAGTTTTTTTCTAGCACCGAGTTGGAAATACAATTTATTTTGTTTGGTCTTTGTTTTGCTTGATGCTCACTTATCTCAGTTTTAAAAAATGGACTGGCAGATATTTAAGACGAGAATTTCAGCCAACCCCGCCGCACTCTTGAGTATTATCCGTTGATATAATAGTATTTTAACCTATCGTACCTAGTGCTCCTATGTGAAAGTTAAGATGTTTGAATGTTTGGGTATTTGGATATTTACTCAATCAGTCAATGACGCTTCAACCACTGGACGGATAGGGATGAAACTTGGCTCAGATGTTAGGTTCTGGAACAGGTTTCATTTACACGAGAAAACTCATTTAACGCGGATGAAACCGCGGGCGGAAAGCTAGTACTAAAATGATTTTAAAACTATAAAGCTGTGCTATGAAGATTTCTGCAATGTAGAGAAGCGGATACAAGCTGTTTAGGTCCGCATACATTAAAACTTGAGCCAGCAAGACAGAGCCGGCACAACTTCGCCATTAGATTTTCATTTGCGATGTGAGTTACCAGTGCTCTTGCATTTGTTGTACTCCTGGTAGTTGCAGCTGAATTGAGAACAGGAATGAAGAAGATACAGAATTTAATGGAACAGCTAACATTACTGTAAAAAAAATACTCCCAAGATCACTGATTAGAGAAAGTCGCTGCGCTAGCTCCATTTACTCTTCTGTGCCCAAGATGATATAGTGTAAACTATAGCATCATAAGATTAGTTAAGCTTGGAGCTAGGATTCATTGTAACTTAATTATAAGTTTCTATGTTTTCATTTCTTGTTTTAATCATATTTTATGTTTCAATTGTCTTTGATAGTCAATATGTGAGACCTATTTCCCTACCTGAACATCGCAAAATCTTATTGTGTCAGTTTAGTTCATTTCATTTCACAACAAACGCGTTTTACCACTAAATAATTATGAATGATACAGTTCAGAAGTTTCCGCTGCGATAGGATATGTATGACTGGATACGCCCAAAAAATCACATGACAGAGTGTATTCATAATAAAAACTGTTGTGCGACATTCTCTGTGGTCTGACTCTCAGGTTTCGAACTTTTCTACAGTAGTAGACACAATACTTCATATTTGATCATATAATTAATTTACGATATAGAAGAATAGAATAAGTACAATTCAACAATTTCCGTCTTTCGAATGGCATGTCAAGTCTGCCTGTCTCTGATAGTGATATTAAAATCTCTTTCGAGTCGTTCGCCAACACAACAACCCACATGATAGCAGTAGCAGCAATGTCCAATGTGTCCATACGACCACATAACCGCGTATATTCATAAAACATAACCATGTTTTCATTCCATTTGCAGGCGAAATTGGATGTGCCGAATGGGACGGCCATACATGGACAGTACGTCTAGGGTTTAGATGCACGTGGCTAAAAAAGGAACTATCGCCGCCAACATGGCCGCCAATGACATTTCAACAGTTCTCCCTAACTGCCTCCCTGTTCTAGTGGTCTGAGCTATGGGCTCACGATCCAGAGGTCCCAGGTTCGATTCCAGGTGGGGGACAATGATTTTGTGTTGTTGTTTCTAGTTTGGTTAGAACATTGCAGGCTGGTAATCTGATGATTGTCCAAAAAGTTAGATGATCTATGCTGTCGAATGGGCATGCAAATAGCCGGTCTTGCGCCCGATTTTTCGATCGTGTCAGTCAATTTGTATCATCAAAATGAGAGATTAAAGAAAAAGAGAGTGCACTTGTGTGTTGCGCAGACAAGGCACTAAAAAGTAGTCCCGCGAAGTTGCCATCACATGGGAGGACTACTACCACTAACAGTTCTTGCTACTTGTAGCACCCTCGCCCACATTCATATAAAGCCTTGACTTACTGTACACTGGAATGTAAACGTTGCGCGGCGTAGACGATTTTACGTTGCATTGCCGGCTCTGTTCTTAGTCAATATAACAAGTTTAAACTAGACTCGTCATGTAACGCAAAACTGGTTTCGACATGCAACATTTCCGGACCAATATTGCTCGGTTTTCTCCAGATGGAAAATCAAAGGATTTCTCTCGAAGGTATTATGATGATTATGGGGTAACATCCTACGAATACGAAAATATTCATGCCGCTATCTCTATTTTGGCGGGTCAGTTTGATAGGTTATTTTGAGCTTTAATGTTTTTCTTTTTTAAACCCTTTTTTTTATAATACTATTGTGACGACCCTGGTATTCAAACTCTTTGTCAAATACTCCGTCGTCACGTCACCTATGGTTGGCTGTCAAAACTTCCATGAGAACCCGAAATTCGCCAGTATTGACAACTGATGCTTTGGCGCGAAGGCTTGTATGGCGGTCTGCCACGCACTAAGGCCATGGTTCGAGCCCCGTCGGGATGCATCGAGATTTTGTTAGAATTTTGTAGAAATTCTGTCTGGCATTTTCTGGAAGCGAATGAGTGAAAGAAATAGAAAATCTAGAGTGAGACAGACGATAAAAAGAGTTGAACAGCGAAATTAAAGGAAGGTTCTGGAATCAAGACGATCGAAATGAATGTTGAAATGACTATCGAAATTGAATGTTCTAGAACCAATTCTAGGGCTATATAAGCCGAACAACGCCGTCAAGTGGAAAAAGGAAGAAGAAAAAGAAAGTAAAAGTAAAAGTGGTGAAAAGTCAAAGTTCAGTCAGTGACTAAAGTGTGTAGTGTGTACAGTCGCACAAACAAGTGCTGTGTACGTTGAAATAGTGTGGACAGTGTGAAACTTTGCGCGACAACGGAAGTTTGTGAGTGTCGGACGCTGGGACTTTGCTGGTCTGAAGACAGAAATCACGCCGTTAGTCGAGCTACGTGGGCGCTGTCGCACGTTTGTAAGTCGAAGTTTTAATAAAGCAGAAGTCTGTAAATCGGCATAAGCGTATAATTTCTTCCAATCCCGTAACTCAAGCCCGCATCGTCTGTGACGAAACGTCGAGCACGTAACATTTGGTGTCAGAAGTGGGATTGGGGAAAAATGCCGAAAGTGCCGAGGACAGAGGAGGAAGTGAGTACTCCGGTGAAGGCGGGGGCGCAGCGCTCGGAGTTGGAAGGTGCTGCAGCCCAAACAAATGGTAGAGAAGTTGGTTCAACGCCTGAACGAGAAAACCTCATGCTAGAAATAAAACAAACGATGGTAAATCTAGCTCGCCGCCAAGAGGAACTAGCGTGGCGTCAAAGTGAACAAGCGCGCCGTCAAGAGGAAAAAGCGCGCCATCAAGAAGAGCTTCTGAACGCTATGCAAGAAAATTTATCGATTTTTGCAAAGGGTTTTGAGAAAGCTCTAGAAAGAGTAGAAGCTGTTGAGAAAGGGTTAAACAAGATGGAGCAACGAGTCTTAGCCATTGAAGATGAGATCTCTAAATTACGGGAGGAGGTGTCAATTCTAAGCAGTCATCCATCAGTGGTATTAAGTGCATTTGAAGGAGTTAAGATTCCTCAATTCGATGGGACTACACCGTGGACCGCTTTCAAGATGCAGTTTGAGGCAATTAAGGAGGCGTGTGGTTGGAGTGAAGATGAAGCAAAACCTGCGCTTACGTTGGCTCTTCGGGACGAAGCCCTCTCAGTATTGGAGATCGTTGGAATGAGAGGAAAGCTCAGCTTTAGGGCCCTGTTCAATGCTTTGGAAGCGCGTTATGGTGACAATCATTTGGAACATGTCTATCGAGCGCAACTCAGGGAACGCGTGCAGCGCATGAATGAGAGTCTCCAGGAGTGGTACGTAGAAGTCGAAAAACTCGTTCGTCGAGCATACCGTTCGTCTCCAGAGATGATCAATTGCATGCTTCTCCAGACTTTCATCGACGGAATACGTGACTCAGAAGTTCGAATTGCGGTTCACCTGAAGCACCACAAGAACATGGAAGAAGCTCTGGCCCATGCGTTGGAAGTGGAAGCTGTACGGAATAGCTCTCGCGCCGTACTTCTGCGGGAAGTCACAACTTCAGGACACTTGCCTCCGCGTCGGCGAAAATTGAACTTCTTGTGTTACGGATGTGGGCAACGGGGTCATATTCGAAGTAACTGCCCAAGGAGTGAAAACCGTCAAGATGATGATGTCTCGTGGAGGTCAAAAGTCTCCATCAAGAAAACTTACGATGGAAGTAAGTTAGTGATGGATGGAAAACTTCATGGTAAAGGAGATGTACTTATAGAACGATCAAGCGTTGAAGATTGCAAACATTGGGCCAAGAATGAAAAGGAAATAAGGACTAACCCAGTAGACGTGGAATTGGGTAATGACGTAAAGAAAAAGGATCAGGAAGACGATGCTGACATTAGACCAATTTTGAAGTGGTTGCGTACTGGCAATAGACCAAGTTGGAAAGATATTGCTCAGTATAGTGCTGTGACGAAAGGTCTTTGGGAAAAGTGGAAGAGCCTTACAATGCATAATGGACTCCTGTATAGGAAATGCGAATCGTCGGATGGTGAGGACGCGCATTTGCAACTAGTGGTACCACGTTCAAAAGTAAAGAATGTTTTGCAAGCTCTTCATAATGGACCTGGTGGACATTTGGGAGTCAAGAAGACATTGTTGAAGATTAAGGAAAAGTTTTACTGGCCAAGCTGCAGAGCTGACGTCGAGGGTTGGTGCCGGAAGTGTACAAGTTGCGCAGCTGTGAAGGACCCGAAAACGAAAAGCGGGGAGGCACAGAAAACCTACGACGCTGGCGAAGTATTACGGCAGTAACGATGCTCGGGACGAGCAGCTCTAAGAGGGGGGCAGTGTGACGACCCTGGTATTCAAACTCTTTGTCAAATACTCCGTCGTCACGTCACCTATGGTTGGCTGTCAAAACTTCCATGAGAACCCGAAATTCGCCAGTATTGACAACTGATGCTTTGGCGCGAAGGCTTGTATGGCGGTCTGCCACGCACTAAGGCCATGGTTCGAGCCCCGTCGGGATGCATCGAGATTTTGTTAGAATTTTGTAGAAATTCTGTCTGGCATTTTCTGGAAGCGAATGAGTGAAAGAAATAGAAAATCTAGAGTGAGACAGACGATAAAAAGAGTTGAACAGCGAAATTAAAGGAAGGTTCTGGAATCAAGACGATCGAAATGAATGTTGAAATGACTATCGAAATTGAATGTTCTAGAACCAATTCTAGGGCTATATAAGCCGAACAACGCCGGCCAGCCGCCAGTTCTGAGTTCTGAGTTTAAAGTGGTTCGAAGTGGAAAAAGGAAGAAGAAAAAGAAAGTAAAAGTAAAAGTGGTGAAAAGTCAAAGTTCAGTCAGTGACTAAAGTGTGTAGTGTGTACAGTCGCACAAACAAGTGCTGTGTACGTTGAAATAGTGTGGACAGTGTGAAACTTTGCGCGACAACGGAAGTTTGTGAGTGTCGGACGCTGGGACTTTGCTGGTCTGAAGACAGAAATCACGCCGTTAGTCGAGCTACGTGGGCGCTGTCGCACGTTTGTAAGTCGAAGTTTTAATAAAGCAGAAGTCTGTAAATCGGCATAAGCGTATAATTTCTTCCAATCCCGTAACTCAAGCCCGCATCGTCTGTGACGAAACGTCGAGCACGTAACACTATTTAGCAGTCTTTCTTTAACCCGAAAATATTGTGTTACTTTGGTGTATTTTGGTGTGCTAGACTAAAATAAAATAAAAGAAAAATAAAGTTATAGCCAACCAAACTAATGAAAGAATGTGCTTTATATAGGTAAAATTATCCTGTAAGTATTACCGTAAAAAGGAATAGAACCCAATTTATATTAAGTTATTTAAGTAGGTATGGAGGACGTACGTAATGCCCATGAAACTACTTACCTAATAATAGTTTATATCAAAGAAGATGAAATCTTGAACATGAACAATGATTTCTTTATGGAAAATTTCCCTAAATTTTCTAGGAAAGGAAGGTTCAGGCTTTTGTTATTCCGCTTGGCGCACCTCTTTCCCAGAAATTTATTATTCCAGTAAAGCAGAATCTAAATAACATTCTCATGAAAGCAGTTTAAGTTCCTAAAAATAGCGAGGCTCGTATAATGTTTGCTCTTAGCGGCACCATGCATTGTTCTCTCTACAAACGAGATTTTATGCTAAAGAAACTGGGAATATAAATTGAAAAACTTGCGCCAAACAGTTTGTTGTGTTCCGTCGGTGCGAATACCAGTGCCTTTTATGATTTTGGGTGAACAGAGTATGATCTCAGGCTCTATAGCCTAATAGGCCTTTACTCTATAGATAAGTACATTAAACATCAGGAAATTTTGAGTAAAAAACAAAACTTTGGCTCTTATAAATAGTCCGCCCTTGAGACTGCCAGCGAGTTTGAATTCATATCAGAAATAAGTATCATTTCAGTAAAAAAACGATCTGTCAACTTAATATTGCTCTTCATATTGAGATCGCTTCAATATGAGAGTGGTCTATAAAGATACTTCTTCTAGGTTTTATTTTCAAAAGCGTCAATAGCATCTTATTAGTGGCAGGAAAAGTGATAACTCATGTATATTTTTATTTGCGGATTTTTACTACTATCTCGATATGAGATACAGGTACCAGGGTAACAGAGCAGAGAGCTAGTTAGTACCGGAATTGAATATATCGGTGTTAGTGCCGAGCGGTTTACAGCCGTCGCAAGCTTACTGAGTGTACTTATTTACAATAGTAGGGACGTATTGCATCTTATCGAGTTAAAAAAAAAAAACATAATTATTTCTTCTCCATTTCCACATTTATGACGTTTATGATATCCAGAATGTGCCAGCTGCATCTCCTCCTGGGCATGCTGTAAAAACCAGCTAAGGGATTTGAGGGTTTCAGTATATTGTAATTTAGGCGATGGGCTGACAACCTGTCACTACAGCAATATACAGATCTGTCTTAAAAAGCCCTCAGAACTTGTCAGTCGAGGCGTAACGACCTTTGTTTAGGTCGTTGACGCTCTGTCTACCCCATTAGGGATAAAGACGTGATTTATGTATGTATGTATGACGTTCAGCCAGCGCTTTTTGGGCCTGCCGCGTGATCTAGCTAGATTATTATGATATATCTTAGATAAGTGTATTAATTAGGTCGAGTCGTCTTTTCGTGCACAGTTTAGAGATTAGATAGATATAAAAATATATAAGTACTTCTGTACAAAGAAGACGAATAAAAGGGAAGATTCTGTATAGCATAATTAGTGGCCTACTTTCTGATCAGTTTTTTTTTTAGTTAGAGAACACAATAAAGACGCAAGTTTATCGACAAATAAAATACTGACACAGCACAATACTAGACATACAACGTGTTTTGCGTTCATATTTGCAAACCGTCTTGGGTTACGATGCAGCGTATAGAGGGACGAAATACTTATTTTACGAAATACAGAATATGAAAAATAAAACACAGACTTCTAAAATTTCAATTTCAAGATAGCACCAAAGGTAAGTTCACTGCAGCATCAAAGACTAGCCGAAATGCATTAGGGATTATAAATTTGCGATTTATGCGATGGAATATTATTAAGACCCAGCTGGGAGTATGTATGTTTGTCTTAGGCACGTATTTATAAAGCGATCTCAAGATTGAGAGCAATATTGAGTGCGGATTTGACAGGTAATTTTGTACTGGAATGACATTTCTGATACGAACTCAAACTCGCTGTCACTTTAGAGAGCTGATTATAAATACGGGCCTTAATGTTTACAAATATATGTTCCAGTAGCTTTCCATAGTTTTTAGTAGACTCTCATAGGGATAAGGTATTTTATAATAAAAAAATACACACACATTCACAAAAGATCACGCCTTTATCACTTACGAGGTAGGTGCAGCGTTAAAACCCTTAGTAAAATACGCTTTTGCCCCTTCAGGTCCAAACAATTTTAAATTGAAACGTGAATCGCTAATAGGGACAGGTTGTCAGCCCATCGCCTAAATTACATAACTTTTTTTTCTTCAAAAATACACCCTGTATACCGTAAATATTTGGTGCTCACATACGCCAGGCACAATAAAAGGTATTGTGGCGCGTAATTTATTGAAAGCCGATTTTATGCCAGCGCCGTAAAGAACCTCCTTCAGTAAAATACCTGCATCGTCTTGGCTGTAAAGCATAATGTGGTTCATTTCAGCGATCGTAATTTTTATTTTTTTACTTACAATGTCGCAATTTAGTATTATTTTTTAAATGAATAGTACACAGAGAAGATACGAAATCATAAGAAAGCTAAATAACAATAAGTTCTTTACAGCCAATTACTTAATTTTAATATAGGTTAGCAGTAAAAAATGCTGTCAACCTATCTATGAAACTAAACAATATTCAATTGGATAAAGCTTGCAGATGAAAATCTCCTACAAATAAAAAAGCATAATCCATTCAAACAAAAGACGCGGTACCTACGAGTACTAGTAGTTACTCAAGCGAACTAAATCCTACTCTTCTCTTCCAACTTCAATATCTCTGATAAAAACTAAAGAGATTTATCGGAAATACATTTAGATAGAACGTGTGAGGCAGCCGATGAAACTCAGTCAGGTTTTTAACGAAGTAACTGAGCAAATTCTAGTCCCCTGGTAGACGAACGGAGTTTGTGCCGCGTTCGTTTGTGAATTGTATGGTTTAAGGTAAGGTAAAAAACCTAGATTATGAACAAATAAAACTGACCAAGAACGCATTGGGAGGGACGGTTGGGATCGGAGGTACGGAAGTGTCAACAGGTACAGGAGGGACGGGCACTGGAGGGTCACCAGGGACGGAATGGATCACGCGAGGGACGGGAGGGACGGGAGGGACGGGGGGACGGGAGGGATGGTAGGGACGGGAGGAGGCGGGACGGACGGGGTGAACAGGGTGGACGGGTTGGCCAATAGGGACGGGAAGAAGAATAGTTTTAAAAGTCGTGTAATTTCATTTGCAACGTTTTTGATTTACCCTCAATATCTTTCTGCTTATAACTTAAACCAGATCAGTCTGCAAGTTAAGTTGAGTATGTAACTGCATGCAGTGTTCTACTCGATTCCGGTGGCTAAGCTACAGTATCCCCAATCTAGTTGAATAGGAACAGTTGCCAGTTTCAACTGATCTGATAGGTAGTTGGTAAGAGCATAGGCATAGAAGTCTGAGGTTGTGGGTTCGAATACCGCTTCGTTGAAGTTTTTCGTCTTTATTTTTATTACAGTTAAGTTCGTAGATGTAGAATTTGGACTCCAACACCAAAAGTCGCCAGCTGTCTCTAGTTGTCACTTATTAGGTACTCGTAGATCTACGCATTTTGATACATGACTAAAAACACATAAAAATAGGAATGCTAATTAAATAAAAAAACAACCTACACAAAACAAAATAATTTGTGTTCCGTAGCTTCCGTAGCATCAGAGTTTGGAAACATAGTTGATTGATTTTGTTCTTGAAATTTCGAATAAAAAATCGCCGCAACAATCGACGCTCAAAGAAGAATGATCCTAGAAATTGTAAACCAGAGTCTGTCTCCATTATGTAATATTCCCGTCAAGGTGACGTGTCTATTAACTCGTTACTCAGACGGTTATCTAATCTACAGCGATGCCGCTTGCCGGCATTCGGTTCGGTGACACCACATCATGTGTTTTTGATTTAAAATAATATGATATATATAAGCTACTAATATAAATATGCAGATTTACTTATCCGTTTTCCTTTGTTTAGCATTTAGCCAGTCTTTTTACCAATCAGGTATTTGAGCCCGAAAAAAAAATATTGCCTTTTTCATACAAAGATGCTCTCCGGGATCTGCAGTTTTGTATGGACAAGTCAAAATTTTATTTCGATTTTTTTTTCACCCTGTATATATGCAAAGAAATTCAAAGGTTGTGTGTAACCTACTCTAGGATTGTGTCTAGTTTCCCTTCTGGGTTGCGGAGGTCAGATGGCAGTCGCTCTGTGTAAAAACCAGTACCCTCATTAGATTAGGTAGCCGACCCCGAGAGATAAGGGAAAAAGGCTATGAAGATGATGATAGAACAGTAAAGTTCCCTAAATTCCAAGAAAATTGATAGATTAGAATAATTTCCATTCTCGGTAATGACTGGCAACAATAATAATTAACTCCTAAACCGACAGAAATGCGGAAATGAAACGATCCTCTCTACGCTTCTAATTCGCTCTTAACACATACCGTGTCTCTCTAGAAAATACAGAACACAGGATAAATCAACAGAGCGTTAGTCTGCACTTCACTTTACATTTATGAACATCACATCTCCTAATAACACTGCAAGCGAAATTCAAATCTATAGAAAAGAAAACTAGGTGCAATTCTGCATGGACGGAATTCGTTGAGTCCCATTTTATTAGATGACAAAACCATTGAGGTTCAGACTAAAAGGTCAAAACGGTTTCGCGAAAATTAAGCAAATCGAGATTTTATTGCGATAGAAAAAAGTGCAACTTGGATGGATGCATCGGGGGTGAGCAACCCTCTGAAATTCAAATTGTATTTCATTTCAGTTCAGTCTTCGCCGGTCCGTAGGCTCGCGCGGACGTCCCGCGTTTCTCTCTCCCGCGAATTACGAAATCCGAACACACAGATATCATTGTTACATTCGAAATTTAAGATCAGTGCTTTGTTTTTTACTTTTTCTGGAGCGTAGGCGACTTGGCGCGCCGGTAAGTACAACAATACAAAATACCACTTAAATAATTCATTCTTTTTCCAGCCAGTGTTCGTTACGAATTCAAATGTTGGCAGTTAGACGTTTTTCTTGTTTTACGGTTAAAGTTGGCTAGTTAATCCCGGCCTGTCCGTTGCGCGGCTTATTAAAAAAGTTGAAGTTTAGACGAATAATTTAAAAAGTGATTTGGTGTGTTTAATTTTGGAGGTCGGGAGAGGTGTTCGTGATTTCATAAGGTTCGTTTTAATATTCAACGCGCGGACGGGTCTGACGTTTGGAAATTATTTTGTCATCTCGATGGGGATTGGGTTCGGTTCCTTGATGTGTTTTTAATTAGGAATTAGGACGGTCTAATCCGTTTAAAAGAGTTTTTCAGTTTTCTTTTCCTTTTTTGACACAAACAACAACGTTGAAACTCAAAATTGAAATTATTATTCCTGAAATAAAGACAACAAAACGTTTTAAAATGTTTTCAAACACAAAGAAGTCCTTCTAAGAAAATAAATTCAAAATTATCACTTCGATGAAAAAATCAAAATGCGTGTAGGTATATGGGGATACCATTTGTTCCCAGAAGTATTTTTTGTGGAAGGTTTAGTTTCATAAACTAAGCAACCCCTTTCAGTTTTTGGTTAAACCTGTATCTTACGAATAACTCAATTGATAAATAGTGCTTCAGAGTCTAAAGCTTGGACTCTCCGCAGGAGTGAAAATGTTTAAAACACTGATTTGAGAAGTCGCTGACGCCATTTACTCTTCTATGTTTAAAAATATACTTTTATAGTTTCCTTGTAGGTTTATGATTAACTGTATAGATATAGATTACTGATATTAACTGATATGGTTAATCGCAGATGAGACTGCGGAAATGACAGAAATAAACTACTTAATTCTTTAAAAAAAAATTTACCCTCTACCACAGACACAACTGTCGAGTCACACAACCTTTTCTTACATTTCTTTGAAGCCAAGTCCCTTGAGAATAAAATTATGTCACATATTTACATTAACCCTCGTTTCTTTTTCTCGGATTGTGGGTATTTTTGAGATATCCTCTTTTAGCAAAGGGGCTAAGGGTGAATAATGTAGAATCCGCTTTTACGCATCAAATATAAAAGGGTACTTTTTTTAGACAATAAGCTCCTGCAGTTTTCATTCAAAAGATTTTACTTGAAGTTTAATTTGAAACAAAGAAACAAAAAAACATTTTATGCAGTCTGCAGCTGCCTTTGATGAATTACATTTTTAACTGATCCTTGGGTTCTATTTAAGATTGCGATTTGACGGGTCTCTAAAAAAGAATAAAGACTTTGGGTTCACCTTTCCGCCCTGAAAAATTTAACCCACTACCTCCAAACTGAGAACCCAAGGAGCAAACAGTTCACAAAGGAGTAAGCAGTCTACGTTCTTTAGCATGTATAGCATCATGGCAATTTAGCGTCATAATTTGGGACGCGTCGGACATGAACCACTTGTAACTAACTGGGGAGGTGGTTATTGCTGTCTGCTACGTCATAACTCTCGTTGTCTATGCTACCTTGGTATTCTTCTTCGTTGATAGAGTCAATGAACGACCCGATGAACCTTCATATCAGAGTTGTAAACCGCCTATTAGACCTCTAACGAAGAAAATGTTTAAAGTTCTCTGAGGAGAAATCGTCATATTTTTACCAAATTAAACGATTCAGATTGTATATCTTTACCAAATCGACAACAATCTCACAAAGTTAGAAATAGAAATTTTCCTTTTGCAATCAAACCTACAATCTCCAGACTTAGAACTCAAGGCTTAAACGATAGAGCTGTTCATGGAAATTCATCATGTTAATTTGGGACGCGTCGGACATGATCCACTTGTAGCTAACTGTGTAGGTGGTTATTATTATTGCCTACACTGTCTGCTACGTCATAACTCCTGCCTGTTATGCGGCCCTGGTAACTAGTAAGATATTATACAGTAAGTTTATTAGACTAGGTCTGACTATGGTCTAACTAAGTTTCTGGATTCGGAATTTCTAGATTGCCTTTCAAGATTACAAACACTGCTTTGGTGCTTACTTTAAGATTTGGGTAGTGTTATTATTATTATTAATATTCGGTTATTACGTGGGAAAATTGAAAAAAAATTGATTATCCAATCTTTTAATCAAATTTTGGCAATAGATAAGTCATACTTACAGTCTGAAGTGACATTATAATAATTCAAATGAAAAATATCTTTGCAAAAAATTTTACATTTTCATACAAATTGTCTGATCGATGTGGTCATTTTGTATGGGAAAGGTAAAATTTGAGAAAAGTTGTTCAGTTTCGTTGACTGAGCAACCCCTATCAGTTTCTGGTACGCTGTCCCTTACATACATACATACATACATAAAATCACGCCTTTATCCCTAATGGGGTAGGCAGAGCGAAAACGACCAAAAGGTCATTCCGCCACCACAGTATAATTCAATAGTCTGACGTTCTGGCTCATTTATTATACTGTGCCGCCACGTCTGACAAGTTTTGAGGGTTATTTCAGATGCTCATGTGTATTGCTATAGTGACAGCACAGTATAATTCAATAGTCTGACGTTCTGGCTAATTGTTAGCCCATTGCTTAAATTGCAATACATTAAAACCCTTGAATCCCTTAGCTGGTTTTTGCAGCATTCCCGGGAGGAGCAGAAGCAGCTGGCACATTCTATGTTTTTCTATCACTCCCAGTCCAGCATGGAAGATTACATAACACCCCGTATATTAATGTAAACGATACCGGCATGTACCTAGTACATAACACCCCGTATAATAATGTAAACGATACCGGCATGTACCTAGTACACTGTGCGACCCCAATAAGCCTCATATATCAGATAGGCTTTACCGGTAGGTTCTCTGCATATAAACTACAAATTATAGGGGATTCATGAATGTACAGTATATTTTTTATGCAATGAGTTTAACAAACATACGACAAGGTGCGGTTGTGTGAAGAAAAGCGGTCACTATAAGAAATTTACCTACACAGACCGGATAGATACTGTTAAGGATGGTCTTTGTGTTTCTATATTGTCATATTGATTTTGTCATCTCGCTAATTTGCTGAAAAGTACACGAATTTTCCTAGATCCTAGCTTTTATTTAAAATCCACCTCAAATGCGACCCAGTACTGTCCCAAAAGCTAGTAAATATGTTTTTTTAAAATCTATCATTTTCTAAAACATCTAAATATAGAATCCAAAAATTTGCGCAGGAGGGATTCGAACCCACGACCTTCCTACTTGACTTGCGCTATTGCAAAATAGTTCGGGAGATGGCGCTGTACGTTCATTTAGATCGTTGAATAGAACCAATATCTGTGATAACTACCTATTTACCTATTTTTTATGTGAAATTTCTATAAATAGTTAATGTGCGTAGTAGCCTTTGGTTTTAAGAACATTTAGAATATGTGGTAAAATCCGTTTGGAATTTCATTTGTATTTCATTTTAAATTCTCATAATGCACTTTGTTTTTCTGAATATACTCTCAACCACTCAACACAAGCTTTTAGTTTCAATGTGCTCTACTGCATTGATTTTATTTAAATAGCATTTAAGTTTAAATGTTTTCATGCAATGGTTTTATTACTAGATTTCCGCCCCACGGTTTCACCCGCGGCTTACTGAGTTTTCCCGTAGGCATAATCCAGGGTGTCAGCTACCTCCATACCAAATTTTATCAAAATCGCTTCAGCCGTTTAGACGTGAAGAAGTAACAAACACACACACACACACACACTCACTCCCAAACTTTTGCCTTTATAATATTATTATTAGGATTAGGATAACTGTTTATTTCATATGAAACTAAGTTATTTTTTATTCTGCCAGTCTTCAATTTGCCAGTTTCATTCATACTATGCAGTGTACATAAAGACTATTGTTTATTTTAACACCTTTAATTTTATTTACAGCCTACGTGTTGACTGGGTAGCTTAAAAAATTCAAAACGTTTATACTTAAAACTGATGGCTAAAATATTGTGGATCTCATTCATCATTTTCAAAAAATTGCACATTTAGATTTAATAATCGGGTTAAAAATATAGAAGTTATTGATTTGAGTAGTCAAGTATTTACCAAGGAGTGACGTCGAAAAAGCGTTCTTGACGTTTCACAAAAAGTTGCTAATTTGACTAGTAGCTAATCTCGTAGTAGGTAATGCTACGCCGTAGGCCCCCGTAGCGCTCGTAGCAAAGAGGAAGCTACGCGACCGAGCTTTTGACATGTTAACAAATTCCTTACTCGGAATGCTCGGCGTAGCTCGCGATGAGAAACTATGCTAACATAGTTACGCCTGTAAAGTTGCGGGGTAGGTGGAGCCAAAATGGCAAATAAAAGTCTGTCATTTTTAGAAAAAATATTAGAGTAATAGCAGTGACTAACTAGTGACACCGAAACCCTTGGGGTACTAAAAGGGAGTGAAAAATTAACTGACCAAAATTTTAGGGTGTGCATGATTTTACCCATGAGACTGAACAACTTGGGAAATATGTAAATTTTCAGTCAGTGGCTCGAATCATTCTGTATGGGAGGGCCAACTTTTCTATATTTCCACATACTTGGGGTAAGGTGGGGGTAAGTTATTCAGATTCATTGATGGGTTCACACCTAAGCTCGTATTTATAAAGCGATCTCAAGATTGAGAGCAATATTAAGTATGGATTTGACAGATCGTTTTGTACTGAAATGACATTTCTGATACGGACTTAAACTCACTGTCACTCTTGAGAGCTGATTATAAATACGGCCCCTAAAGTTCGGCCGGAAGTTTTTTTTTGCTGCCGGTATGTTTAACTCTTTATCACTCCGATAGAGATTGCTGAACTTTTTGCTAGTGTTAGCAATGAAAAATGTGTTTACCTGCGTACTATTTGCAACTAGATCTTGCGACTAAAAAGTGGATTATGGAAATACCGAGAAATACTTCCAAGCTTGACCTAAATACACAAATAGCTAAAGACTTAGCACTTTATGCTAATAAATATTATGCATGCAAGAATGAAAGAGTTTCTCTTTTTCTGTTTCAAAGCGTGATGTGATTTATTTCAATGTACCATTTATATGTATCATACCTTTAAAATAGCTATAGTTAAGTTTTTATATTTCTGTTGTTAACTATTCCGAATAAAGTAAAACAAACAATAAATTACCGGAAGTACTAGCTATATATTTTTACCTAACAATGACGAACGAAGGTAAAACTAATAAAATTTTATGTAGTTTCGAATGTATCAGATGTTTATCAATCGCTTGTGAAATTTCCAAACATTAAAAAAAATCTTATACAAAGTGTAACAGAAAGGGTATATGCATCGAGAAATGTGTGAATCTACCCATGAAACTGAACAACTTTCCCTAAGGAACATAGGTCGAAATACGAAAAAAACATTGACTTCCCATACTAAATACGATATCAGCTGATGCATTTAGTATGAAATGTCACGATTTTTTTTTCGTTTTTCGACCTATGTTTCTTAGGGAAAGTTGTTCAGTTTCATGGGTAGATTCACACATTTCTCGAAACATATACCCTTTCTGTTACACCCTGTATACTGGTATGGTATGGAATGAAGTCAATAAATATTTCGCAGAAGTCATTTATTCTACTAGGCCTAAAATCTGAAAATTAAAATAGGTACTTAAATAAAAAAAAACAGCAAGCTGTGATGCAAAGCAACACAACAATTTGAATTTGTAAAGGCTTTGCGGACAAAAGCAGGCTCTCACCCACCAGTCGAACTGTATCGTTGAACGCAGCCGCAGTGCCACTCGACATACTTTTCATAACGTCGGCGCTACCATCGGAACTCACTGAATTGTCGCTTTTTAAAATACTTTTTATTTACGTGCGTATATTATTATGTCGATATTTGCTGTTTATGTGAGTTTACTGTATTTGCTAACCAGAATAAGATTATTTTTATTGTGACAAAAATGTGGTAAAAATAATCATACTTCGTCAACACGTTTTTTTTTGCGCACGTTTTTTTTTCCGCACGTTTAGCAACAAAATTGGCTATTGTAGCCACATAAGGGCACATGATAGGGCAAACCACCTCAGTCCCTCCGTTACGGATTAATTGCAGTCACCGTAGCCGAAATCGGCCTGGGTATATACAGGGTGTCCAGGAATTAATGGATAACCCTTTAACTGCGGCTAGCTTGACCGATGCCCTACTTGTAAAAAAATTATGACCTCAGTAAAAGTGTCACTTTTTTTTTTCACCGTAGGAGGTCAAAGACAAAATTTTAAAAATATTTTGCCTAATTTTTTCAATAAAACTTATTTTTTAAATTATTTTCTTAAAAATAGGTACTAAAATAATGTATTCATTTTAAGTATCAACTATTAAGGTATATTAAAAAAAATAAAAAACCCAAAAATGTTGATATTTGATGAAATGGCATGAAAATAAATGAGCGTAGGGAGAAAATTATTAAAAAAACGGTTTTTGTACGATATTTCGAAAACTGTGACACTTTTACTGAGGTCATAATTTTTTTGCAAGTAGGGCATCGGTCAAGCTAGCCGCAGTTAAAGGGTTATCCATTAATTCCTGGACACCCTGTATATTACAAAGTTGTGAACAGCATAACGAGAACCGTTGTTTTACTATTTGAATAGAAAATAATGTTATGAATTATTTACCAAAAAGAATGGTCAATGGAATGCTAATATTAAAATAAATATTAATATTCGGGATTATTTATTCGACTTAGATTCGAGAAACAATGGTAGCGTAAGTCGATCCACAAAGCTCGTTACGGCCAGAAAATGTTACAGATGCAATCTCAAACCAGAAGTACCATTGCAACCGTATATTTTCGCCTGGTTTTAGGAAATAGGCCATACGGGAAAACATAAAAATTAATTTTATCTTTTAAACTTACAAATTCTTTTATTTTGTTTTTGGTCGGAGAAATCAGCTTTTTCTCAAACCTGCGCCAAAATAGTAATTATATTCTTTTGAGTTTTATTCATATCCCAATATAATTTCGTTCGATACCAGCGGCTTAACTGTCGTTGTGTATGATATCGCTAATCTTGTGTGTGTGTTATGTGCGAAATCCTTCAACGTGCTAAACAATGAATTGTTAAAAAAAATGAACGAATACCTACGACGGTATTGTATATCGCATTTACCAGGAGAACATGAAGAATAAAGGCTGGTGTGTATTATTAGCATCGTTAGGGGCGCGCACGAACGAGCTGTTGTCATGTGATGTGAGTAGGGGTGTACCAGCTCAAGTTGATGACAGCCTAGTACTTTCTGTCTCAAGTTTAGTGCGACGCTACATTACGCACGGAAAGACTATCAAACTGAACATACATGCCTACATACAATTACGCCTTTATCCCTAATGGGGTAGGCAGAGCGAAAACAATCCAAAGTCGTTCCGCCACATCTGTTGAGGGTTATTAAAGATGATTATGTATAGGTATTGCTAAGTGACGAGTTGTCAACCCGTCGCCTATAATTTGCTATACACTGAAACCTTTGAATTCTTTAGCTGGTTTTTAAAGCATGTCCGGGTAGAGCTGATGCAGCTGGCACATTCTGAGTTTTTCAATCACTTCCATTCCTGCATGGAAGCAGTTTATTACCTCCTAATATCGCTCTTAATTATTATTAGCATCGATTTGTCTTCCCGAGTGGTAATAGCCGTAGCCCGCAGGTGAAGACAGATGAAGCTATTTCTTGTCGGTAGCCAGTTTATTATTCTGCACTCTCGGTTAGTTATTATGTCGACAAGGATAAATAATTATCTTAATGGTAGAGAAAGTAAAGAATTCTATGTGACTTATTTTTATGACATATAAAATATTTATATAGACAATTTTTATGGGAAAGCCAAATTTATTTAACATTTCTTGAAAGTCTTTTTTGTGAAAATTGTTTAGTTTTTTTGACAGAACAACCCCCATGGGCAAATAGTCCCTTAGCCCCTTACAAGTTACAACTATTAGGTTCTGTAAAATTGTAAAACTGGTCTTACTTTGTGGACTTTTTAAATTAAGTTTATTCTTATTCTTATCTAAGTACCTATTAAAGTTCTATTGCTGTAAGCAGAATGGTAAAGATCTCAGTTACACGGTTGCGTTATTATAAATATTGTATTTGTGAGGTCGCCTATGTTCTCTGATCTTCTTTTATCCGTCCTTTCATCATGATCCTGTTTTGAAATGGGCACCTCATTCACGGGCGCCATTTTGTAAAACGGCTCTTTCATCCGGGACAAGGCTCTCAAAAACTCCATTTTCTTTATTTTCCTTCTTAGACGCAGCAACAAGTACCAGGCGCTTACCTTTTTATAGGACAACAAATACAGAGTCCATTAGCTTTATTTTCTTTATGATATGAGGGTAGGAAGGTAGGAAACCCCTACCCGATAAACAATGGCACAGAATATATAATAGTCTGGTCTTACATTAAGAATAGGTCTCGGAGCGCGCGGAGACCAATCCTTTATCTAAGACCCTGGTATTAAACACACTTTATAAACACTGCTTGAATCGAGACCTTTTCATCTATCTTGTCAAATAAATAGATAGGATTCAAAATATTCGTCGTTGTACTATATATCATACTAGACGCAGACAAGGCAAAGAATCTCTTCTTTCTGTGAGAAAACCCGCCACTTCAAAATGACTTTTTTTATTTTTTTCTAGGTGACATTGATAGTTTATAGTATGAAATAAAAGAGTATATGTTTGTCTTTGGCTTTACTATCAACTACAGCACTAAGAAAGTAAAAAAAACACCATATTTTAATTTTCCTTCCTAGAGACCCTCAGGGCACACATGTGTTGTGTGTGTGAACACATGTGTGCCCTGAGGTTTTAATGGTCGCACTCTTTGTTGTTTATGAACGCCTGGTACTTATTGCTGTGTTTCTTAACCTTTTGGCTCGGAAGAGGAACACATGTGTGCCCGGTCAAGAATACTCCCGTAAGCTCGGAAGAGGCACACATGTGTGCCCTGGGGTTTTAATGGTGGCACTCTTTGTTGTTTATGAACGCCTGGTACTTATTGCTGTGTTTCTTAACCTTCTGGCTCGGAAGAGGAACACATGTGTGCCCGGTCAAGAATACTCCCGTAAGCTCGGAAGAGGCACACATGTGTGCCCTGAGGTTTTAATGGTGGCACTCTTTGTTGTTTATGAACGCCTGGTACTTATTGCTGTGTTTCTTAACCTTCTGGCTCGGAAGAGGAACACATGTGTGCCCGGTCAAGAATACTCCCGTAAGCTCGGAAGAGGCACACACGTGTTTCTTAAGAAACACAGCAATAAGTACCAGGCGTTCATAAACAACAAAGAGTGCGACCATTAAAAACGTAGCATAAAGAAAAAAAGTGTGTGAAGAAAGGTGTGTGTCCGTGTGTCCATTAGCAGCGTGCTTACCGGAGTGACTGGCCACGCTTCGGCAGACAATCGCGTTTGATCGCCGGTCATGCGTGACCGCACCTGTGGACCTGCCTTTATACCTAAGGCTATTTTAAAACTTCTGGAGTAAGAAAATGTTGGTATAAAAGTAGGATAATATCAGTTTCGAAAGTAATTTGCTTCTGTGAGTTGACGGTCGTTTTGAGTTATATTTGAAGGCCAGAAAAGCTCTAATTATAAATAATATTGAAAAAATCCATTTACGAAATGGGTGATAATACAAAACACATGAACAGAACAGAACCACATAGGCATTACGATGATTTAGAATTTTCATTTTTTTTTTTTAATAATAAAGGATGAGATGGTTTTAGCTCTATCTTTTTAAAGTACTAATAACAGCTTTAAGTACCTTTACTTTAATATAGGACAGTTGAAAAATAAAGTCACACAAAATACAATTACGTCTTAAATAGTCTTAGGTAGGCTTTTCACTAAGTTCCTGGGAAATCCCAAATCACAAAGTCCCTTAAACCTTTAAGTAAATTGTCAGTAAAAATAAGCACTAGGGAGAGAAAAGGTCGAAAAGGGTAATTTCCCGAAAGGCCATGACGTTCGAATAGCTTCGAATATTGGGTCACTAATGATTATTTCGCCCGAAATACATTGAGTTAAATGATCCTTTTTTGCTTGATGTATAGATTATTTTTATCAAAATTTCAACTCCATCAATGCCACGGCCGGCACTGTTATCTCTGCCAAAATAAACATAGTAAATTCGCGATCTAATTAATAATCTACCTACATAAATCAATTTCCAAAGTACTAGGATCACAGGAGCTACAGGTGTTCGCATTATGGCACACCGATACATGACCGCACACCTGCGGCTTGCGAAGGGACAGAGTAAACACAGGTAACCCAAAAATAGCAATTTCAAAGGACCGTGTCACCCTTACCATCTCGTAGCAGATGGAAATACTTTGCGAGTTTGAACTTTTTAAGAGTTTGCTATAAAATAGTGTACACTGGTGTACACCTTTTAACCGCTGTCAAAATAAGGAGAAGGAAGGAGGATGTATCTATATTCAGTTAACTAATTTTTTCGCTTTCCTACTCGTATTATATAAAAAAAAAATGTTTTAGTTATTTGAAAGAGTTTCCCTGAGCCTTTCAAGTAATACGTCTACACTCTTAGGCCCGTATTTATAATCAGTTGTCAAGAGTGACAGCGAGTTTGAGTTTGTATCAGAAATGTCATTTCAGTACAAAACGATCTGTCAAATCCATACTTCATATTGCTCTCAATCTTGAGAGCGCTTTATAAATACGAGCCTTAATGCATAGCCGTAAATGTTAGGGCATTTAAGTCGCTTTTTAGCATTTCACTTGTACCATAACATACCTAAGTCATAAGTAGGTACGCTTTTAGTATAGAAAAAGAGCTAGTATTTTGAAAGCTACAAACGTGATCTCAAAAACGACTGTTTCAAAAGTCCCGACACAAATCGCGAGTCAGGGAGAGTACAGACTACAACTCCCCAAGAAAGTGAGGTAAGTCTGGAAATCCGTAAAAATTGTCCGCCATTTAACGTCGGGGTCGCCTAGTCGTCTGTTCTTGCTATTGTTGGCGAATCTTGTGAGAGTTTCCACAATTTCTGAACGTTGCATTTCTCGTGAAACTTCTAAAAAGTAAAATATTTCGTTCGCTTTTTAAAAAGTTGGACAGTCTGCGACAATTTTATTCGTTCAGCTTTTCGTATTTGTAACTCAAATTTCGCTTAGAGTTTTGTTATAAATTGTTGAAACATTCTTTGTTGTGAATAAATTCCTCTGGTGTATATACATACATCTTTTCGTGCTTGTCTTATAAATCGATTAAATGAATATTTTCAGGGTACAGGCAGCAGTAATCTCTGTGAATGTAACATCTTGCACTCTACACACCAATCGGTTTGTCTGTCAAGCGTGTTGAGTATACGGCGAATAACCGTCAATTTGATTTCACTTAATTTTATTAAGCAACCACAAATTACGTACAAACTTCTGCAGTCAAAACTAAAAACAGATGCATTTCAATTTAAAACAAAAGACCAATAGATAGGATGATCTTAAAAAAGCAATAAAAGCAACAAACATTAATCGAATAACGAGCTCGATTTCACAATGCATATTAAACGCAGTGCTTACACAGGTACGTCGGTTCCGTTGAGTGATTGGTCGATTCGATTATTGCCAATCAACGAGGTAGTTTGCCTGGGAATTGCTATTTGTGGAGATGTATCGTTTTACCAATATGCCTGATATTGCGTGAATGTTTTTCTATTATTTTCTGAAAGTGATAACAGATGCATACAATTATAGGTAGTGCAGATAGTTTGATGTTTCAGAAAACACGAAACACTTTTTTTTATACAATATACTTTTCCTTTTACATGAACTTTGCAAGAGGTCACCTTTGAAGTTCGGCACCAAAAACTGGTGCTTGCTCCACCGTCAACTACAACTTACCTATATGTGTCAGACAAGCATCAGTTCAACTCCAATCATATTACCTTTTTTTTTCTATGTGTTCGTGTCGATATCCACGACCTCCGATATAAAAGCCAGGAATAGACCACAAGACAATGGAGACAGCTGTCAGCACCAGAACCCGAAGTGGAGGTAGTTGCGGTAAATAGAAAAGCCTAAGTTTTGGACGCCAGCCAGATAGTTCCATCAAAGAATTTGATATCGGCTGTTACTTTAACCGACAGGGTGTTAATTTAATTGCGTGCCATAGCTTAGGATGTGTTTCAGTAACGTTGAAGGAGCCCATAAAAAATATTAAAAAACATCCAACTCAAAAAATCAAAAAAACAAAAGTCTTTATTTATTATAATTCCAAGAGCTGCGTCTGGCTCTCGCTCTATAACCGAGCCCGCGCGAGTCCCTATCACTGGTTGATGCGACTCGCGCGTCGCGCGGGTTTGGTTATAGCGCGAGAGCTACACGCAGCTCTGGGAATCATTATAAATACCTACCGACTTTAGTTTTTTTATTTTTCGAGTTGGTTTATTTTTATATATTTTTTTTACATCGTACAAAAGATATAAATATTGAAAATATATATTATTTCTTAGTCGAAATTTCGTAGCCTAGAGGTAGACGTGTACAATAAAGAAGATCAAAAGGATCATTAGGCTTTGTCGCTTTGTCGTAAAAATATTTTTATTGAATTCAAAGCAATTTGGCGGAGAATTCGGTGCCATTTTAGATTTCTGTGTGTTTTTGCCTGTACTCTCATGGTTGTTTGGGAGCAATGTAATAACATAGAATGTACCAGAAGCTTCCGTTTCTAGGCTGAGATAACTGTAAAAATTTGTACGGAATCCGAGGATTTTGGTATATTGAAACGCTCACTATAGCAATACTTACTCAACACTTTGACGCTTTATCTAAACTGGAAGAGGCATGTTTACTTATGTCATGACCATTAACCATACATGATTGCATCTAAGCCTTACTTGTAGTTGTGCATACAGTTTGCGCCCGTATGGAGCGTAACTGCAGGTTTACATACATACATACATAAATCACGCCTTTGTCCCTAATGGGGTAGGCAGAGCGAAAACGACCGAAAGGTCGTTCCGCCACGACTGACAAGTTTTGAGGATTATTTCAGATGGTCATGTGTATTGCTATAGTGACAGGTTGTCAGCCCATCGCCTAAATTGCAATACATTAAAACCCTCGAATCCCTTAGCTGGTTTTTACAGCATGCCCGGGAGGAGATGCAGCTGGCACATTCTATGTTTTTCTATCACTCTCAGTCCAGCATGGAAGACTAATCGCCTAGTAAACTGCAGGTTTTTTATGGCGAGCTTACGCACACTATGACAATGTGCGTGTAGCTGTAGGTATTACATATTTACCCACACAAGCATGGCAATTTATGCAATGTCGGTATGTTCCGAATATTCTATCTAAGGGTCGTATTTAAAGTCAGCTCTCAAGAGTGACAGTGAATTTGAGTTTGTATCAGAAATGTCAATACAATTCTTAATTAATGGCTTTTGTGTAGTCACAATTCTGCCAATGTCACGTAAATTATTGATAAATTATATAAGGGAGAGTCTAATATTGAGACACGTGGAGTCAAAGATACCCTTCTCCTTCAAGAGAAAGGTACAGACTCATCAGGAATGTCATTTCAGTACAAATCGACCTGTCAAATCCAAACTTAATATTGCTCTCAAACTTGAGATCGCTTTATAAATACGACCCTAAAACATCAAGCATTTTCCATTACCTACTTTATTTACACTACCTTTTATGTTCGCATGTAAGCCTTCCGTTGCTATGAGTAGGAAATGAATAAACTAGTGTTTTAACTAGGAGGAAGTTTGTGTTGAAAATGAGGAAATTTTAACTCCGACATTTCAGTGATTATGAAATGTTTCATGCACTCTAACTTCCGTCTGTGTTTTGAAAGCAAATAATGAAAGCTGTCTCATGAAAAATTTTAGTTTTCAAAATGTACCCTTCTGCATTATTATTATCATGTTCGTATTTATTTTTCGTAAAATACAGGGTTAAAAAAAGTACTGCGATCCTTTAAACCACATGTTCTACTGACGATAACAAACACATTCGCAAAGCACAAAAATTTTAGCTCGAAATAAAATTTTGCCTTTT
>JARACY010004182.1:0-28332 GCA_029255725.1 Scrobipalpa atriplicella | reverse complement strand
GAGGGTTTGTCCTCCCTTTTTTTTTTTAAATAATAGAGGTCTCTGAAATTTTTACTAAAAGTGTCTTAAAAGCGCTAATGTATTCTGATAGTCCTTTATTTAGTTTCTGTATTGAAAAATATGAAGATTCTACCTACGCGACCTAATTAGAGTGTAAATCTGTACAACATACATACATATAATCACGCCTCCATCCCTTATGGGGTAGGCAGAGTAAAAACGACCTAAACAATGGTCGTTCCGCCACATTACAAGTTTTTTGAGGATTATTCCAGATAGATCTGTATATTGCTACCATCGCATCGACTAAATTACAATACTGAAACCCCCAAATCCCTTAGCTAATTTTTACAGCATGCCCGGAAAGAGATGCAGTTGGCACATTCTATGTTTTTCTAGTTTTCCCAGTCCAGCATGGAAGTAACAACAGATTGAGTTAAATTCTTTGTTTGGGCATAGGAATTGTAGTTGAAGGGTTTGGAAACCTTCACAGCTCACGGCGAGATTTACATCATGATAAACATTGTTCAAAGATTACGTTAAGCTATCCAGTCTAATCTTTCTAACCTGACGTCTAAGCCCAAGTTATTTAGTAATTTCACCCCTCATATTTCTTACTCACCTTTGACCTTCTAGTTTCCAGAATACGCGGCTAGGTGGCTGTTTATGTAAGCTATGGGGTAAAATCGATGGTGTTTGCGTCACGAGCGCCTCCAATCTTGATCGAAATGTCGAATGGACGGCTGGTGACAGCTTCGACTGAAAACCTCACTGCTTAAATGTCGTGGTATTTTTATTTCGAAACAAGGCTGAAAACAACAGACGACGATATTTTTTTTTACAATTTGGTTGATTCACAATTTTGTAATATCTGAGGAACCAGAACCACGTAATGCATAGATACTAAGATATATAAAAATATATAAATATAATAAGTACAATATATAACAGCTCGTGACGTGACTATAAAAGTACCTAAATAAAAAGACGATTATTTGATGATTCAAAATTAAACAAAAAAGGAAATATTTTCCGCGTTACTTTGCAATAAGAATTTGGCAGCAGAGCTAAATTCTTTCTTGGAGTAAAGAGATGTTGTACAATACAGTAAATATAGCGAACAGGAAAAAAACACAATAAAATAACAACTAGTTTAAATATGGTAATACAACAACCAACAACCCTCTCTCCAGTATACAAAAGAAAAGTATTCTATCTATCTCTTTCCTTGTACGTATAAAGTTTCGCAATTTTCATAAAAGCGCTTAGCAAAACGACGCACCTTATAGTCAACAAAGGCGTTGCACCGCGTTCCTTCGCGGCAGAACACAGAACTAGGAAACAAACACAAAATCACGATGTTTGGATAAGCTATTATAGCGAGAGAGCGCGCGGGGCAGCCACCGACGCGACCAGCTGAGCAGACCTCAGCCAATGACAGCCAGAACCCAACTGAGCAAGTTACCCAACAATGCAACCAGACTACGATATAGAAAGACACTGCATAATATTATAGACAGTCTGGTGCAAGTGGTATCGGTGCAGACGCAATAAAACTTGGGAAACAAAGGTCGTGATTCACGTAGTCTGTGCAGGTTCCTGTCTAGACGGGTCCACACTAAAATTTAATTGGATTCGAATGTCTGCAATTTTTGACGTTCTGGGAATCGGACAGGACGTGCCGATAAAAAACTTGCCCGAATATAAATTCGGTGGAGAAGCCATTGCTTTGTTTTAGTTTGGCAATATTTTTTGTGAATTGGTGTACCTTAGACACAACATGAAATAAGAATTCTGAGTGGATAGTGCATACAAGCTAACACTACATCTATCCCTATTGAACTCTGTAATTCTTTTAAACCGGCTAGATAAATTGGCATGTCAATGTTATATTTGATTTTCACAAATAACCATCCTGAATAAGATTTGGCCGTCTGATCTGGCCAGATAAAGCGTTTATATACCTACCTACACGTTATGTTATTCAGCAGATTAAGATCTGTAAAAAATATGCTCGCGTACGGTACGTCGTACTATCCTATGCCGCATCCACAGCTGTGAATTTTATCTTTGTTCATCCTGGGGGCCGGCGGCATACTGATACTGAGTGCGGTCTTCGTCAACATCCTTGCCTTGTGCAGTTTTATGCTGCATCCACTCCACACCTCTGAACAATATCTTTGTTCATCCTGGGACCGCCATACTGCGGTCTGCATTCGATCAGGCGAGACAAAGCGGGCATCGTCCTTGGGTCGGTGCTTGACCGACGCTTCCGTCGTTTGAAGCTCCCGAAAAAGGGCGCGATAAATAAAATAAACATCATACAAGGTATGAGGAAATAATGCAAAACCTCTGATAAGGTAGGTAAGTGCATGAAACGTTTGATTTATTTAAATGAAAAGTAATTTTTAATATTTTTAGTGATTTTCAATTTGTGAACGTTCCCGCTGGGTGTTTGTCTTTTATGTTCTTTTTCTTTATAATGAATAGACAAAACATTCGTCTGGGATGTGACCTAGCAGATGATGGATGGAACATGCTTGCCTAAATGCCCGGACAATACTTATTCACTCTAGCCTTGAAAAGGCCTAACTAGGTTGCAACTTTCCGAAAGCAGATACGCAGACAAAATACTACACTTCTTCAGCTGATCGGGCAGTTTGCATTATAAATGTGAAGCGAAATTCCATAATCTAGAACCACAGTAGTGCATCTAGATTGCACGCGGCAGTAGTTACCATCAATATTACCAAGGGCGCGTATTTACCTACCTACGCGAAGATCAAAGACTGATAGTTGCTCTGACCTTCCCCGACTGCATCAATTGCCGACCCACGTTCAGAAGTCGATTACAGACCAACTAGCTATGAAGATAATAAACAGATACTACGAGATTACCCACTCTATTAGAAGAAGAATATAGGTGTTACTATTATGGTGTAAGCTGACGAGATTTCTTTCACCTTGGGGACGGGCTGAATATCTGTTGTAGTTTTTAGTGCAAACGAGTCTCAAGTTTGATTCTTCATTGGGCAAGGTAAATGAAAAAATCGATTATATTATATTCCATTTCATTGTTTTGGGTGCGTTAAATTGATTGCTATTGCAATATGTTTCTCCCATTAAAATAGGTAAACTCTGACATGGTTTTTGTATCAATCAATCTCTATCGGAGACCTTGACTCGTGAAAATCGAACCTCACCCACATCCACTTGCAACTGTTGTTCTATTGACACAGTGGATGGAATGTGACAGGTTTGTACGTGGTTTGTCCAGAGATGATTTTAATTCGATGAGAGAAACATATTGCAATAGCAATCAATTTAACGCACCCAAAACAATGAAATGTAATATAATCTATTTTTTCCTTTACGTTGCCCAATGAAGAATCAAAATTGAGACTCGATTGCACTAAAAACTACAACAAATATTCAGCCCGTCTCCAAGGTGAAAGAAATCTCGTCAGCTAAAAATAACCTCCTCTTATCTTCTGCCTTCCGTAAACCGTATTTTTATGCATTTGTCAAGAGTTCATTGACTCTGAACGGGGTAATGTCAGTAATGCTCGTCCCAGGTTCAAAGAAACCATTGCTGGACCATATTGGCTTCGGGCTATAGTTGCAGGATATGACGAGCTGCTTGCTTATGACGTAGGTAAGTATGTAACGGCGCATCTTGACATGATGAGCATAATGCATTTCTTATATATATTCATTGATTTAAACCGCCTAGTTAGAATTCTACCATAATTTGTGTAACTATATACCTAACGAGCACTTGTCAAAGATAGCGGTTGGGAGTTTAGGTGGTGTTGGCACAGATAAAATAATAGTTACAATCATAACCCGATTGTCCTATATTTTTCTTCTTTAGTTTTATTATTACAGAGTTGACGATATAAGGACACCTCCCAGCAGTTTTCATTGGACCGTTTATACTTTCATAAATGCAAAATACCGATGGAAAATATACTTTCCTTATGGGAAAACTTACAGCGCCACGGATGAAGCAGTATCTCATAAACTCAGTATGTCCACGGATATGATGCTTCTGAACGGCAAACTACCGTCAGATTATGGGTTTAGGATGTGGTTAGCAATCTGGGACGGACATAAAGGGAGTTGGGAGTACTAGGAAACCATAGACAACGGTTCCCTTTGTCCAATTGGAAACGATTTGTGAAGATTTGAATGCAAAGGAGTTCCTGTGGCCGTTACAACATCATTAGTTTCAGTTAAGGAAATCTATAAACCTCTCTTAAAGTACGTAGTTCATTACAAACACTGATCCCCGCAGGAAAATGTCGATTCCGAAAACTACGTCAAATTTTGGCACGAACTTTACTGCAAGCAATGGTGAAAGACGTGATTATTTGACTGTAAAGTATACCTGTGTAGTGTGTAGTGGGAGTAATAAAAAAAAATGAAGTGTTTAAGATTGGCGGAATGAGCTCCACTCATGCTTAGTTCGCACTGTATTCATCAAAATATATCTATTTCATTTTATAGTCCTAATACCTATTTCAAGTATTCGTTGAAGTAAGTCCAAAAACCGAGTGCGACGCCTGATGATTTATAAAATCCAAAATATAAATTGTTCGTATGCAGGTGAAGCCGCGGTCGACAAGCAGTCGAGACAATATTACCATGAAATTAACACAGCTGTTAAGTCAGCAGGAGTTGACGCCCCCCCCATACTTACCTCCCTCGCTGCAGGTATCGCCAAAATGCCAGTGAACCCTGTTGACCCTTGAAAGGAAACCAGGGGCCCGTGTCATAAACCTCCAAATGTTACAAAATATTTCGCAACAATTTTGTACTAAGAAATGCCCCCAGAAATAGTTTTCATATTCACATGTTTACAGTTTCGTTTCATTCTGAATCGTCTCAATGAATCACAAGAGGCGGTGATTTCAAACAAAAAAATATGTGTGACTTTAATAGTGAGAAAAAAAAAACAACAACCGTATTGTGACAGTTTCACACAGTGATGGGAATTCTAGCGGTGAAGTTGAGACATGAATATGGTGCGATGGTACGGATTCGCGGAGTAAATGACCTCTCCGAAATGCAATCTGAATACCGACCGGTGGTTCTCGGACACATTGCCTCGATTGTAGATGCTCGCGATATGGATGGAAAGAATATCGAGGAACACTGCGAAATTGCCAGCATATGAGACACAGCACGAAACATGAAGTAACATTGCCTATTATAGCCTAGATGTGTTTCAGGTCATTTAAGGAAAGCCAGCGCTTTGCAAAGCCGTCAAAGCAACAACAACCACCATGAGTGTTACAGGTGAGGTGGGATAGGGAGCCACAAGTATTTTTTTAATATTTTGTGTCTAGAATCACTGACTACGCTCGTAATTATAATATTTTTGTCTAGCTCGGGCGGGATAAGAAATAGAAATAGAAAATATTTATTTGTCACCAATGAATGTACAAACATTTTCTTAAAGTAAGTCTTATTACCTAATTCACTTTCTTGCTATTTCACTTTTGTAGGTCTGCTGTAAGAAATTTATTTTTAGAGTTAAGCAGTGCCTGTTGTGTCTTTGTTTCCTATATATTTTGTTCTATGTATCTTTCTGTGTACAATAAATGGTTAAATAAATAAATAAATTCAGTCACAACTCACAATAGAAATAATTTGTCATTTCTAGTAACAACAAAATATTTCAAAGAAAACTAGAGATTAAAAGCGTAAACAAGGAGAAAATTATCAATTTCTCAAGTGATTCAACAACAAGGCCTGGTGTAGTGTTTTGCACCTCAAGAGCAACTATAGTAAACTGCACTTACAAAGAAAGCAAATTGTCTAGCATTAAGATAATGTTGCACATTCAACCGAGCTAGGACTGAAGCAGGAAATGAGCGTCTTTTGCACACATAGCATGATTTAGAACTCCTAGTCTAATTTCAATAGAAATCTTAATAAATTTACAGGACAATGAAGCCAGGAAAAAAATACATGTCGACAAAGACAGACGAAGAAAATGAGAATGGAAATTGTGACAACACAAAAGCCATGTAACATAACCTAAGAATAGAATTGAATTGAGAATGGAAATTTTAAACATAAACTAAAAGACATGCCCGTTTAATTGAACTGTAAGCGAACACAACTTAATAAGAAATAACTTCTGACGCATTTAATCAAGCTGCATTCTGATAGTTGCAGATAAGTTAAGAATTTTAGTACTTTAAAACGTACAGCCTTGGCAATAGTGTGTGGGTTGGTGCGAGCAGGTACAACCGTGGTAACAGAATATACCTACTGTATGGTAGGATGATGTTAATATTTTTACACACCTCTGCATTATTATATCAACATAATGTATCAAGGAACTTGCGTTTAAAGCAAGAAAATAATCCCAAGGGATTTAAAGTTGTATGGAAATCCTTAATAGCCCAAGGGTTATTATGTGATTTGAATTTGGAATGTCATGTGAACTACTAAGAAAATAATTTTCAGAAAAAAAAAATATGGCTGTGTGTGTATTAAAACTGTTGCCACACTCGCCTTCTGCGCCTCCCGGCGAGTGTAAAAAGGCTGTATGACTAGTTATCTGTATGTGCTCTTTGCTTTGTATAAAAAAAAGAAACTAAAAAAAAGAAAACGCGGTTTGATTTTGCAAAAGTTTTTCTCTCATTGATTATTACTTCCATTTCGTAAATTGTCGAGTGAAATTAATATTTTGACTCCAGAAGACATTGTGACTAGTATTTTATCGTATTTTGTTATTTATGTTGAATATGTTAAATACGATCAATTCGTTTTTTGGAAAAATACGTAGGTAGTGGATTGTGAACGTGAAGTGTAGTTCAGTGAGTGTGAATTGACTTTCGGATCTGTTGCTTCTGGTATGTTTTCAATATTTATTTATGTATCAATATTACATGATTAGGTATATTTCTGAGCTTTATTATCTTACAGACGCCTGCCACCGTCTAAGTAATCTGTGCAGTAGGTGTGTAAAATATAGTATGCTCCTCGGGAATAAATGTGTCTTCGCCTTGGGCAGACTTGAATCCCTCGCTACATTCAGGATTCTTGTCATAATTCCCTCGCTTCGCTCAGGAATTAAAGATTTAATTCCCTCGCTGCGCTCGGGAATTAATCCTAGAATCCTTCATTCCGCTCAGGATTCAATATGCTGCCCGTGACGTTAGACACTGCTTTATTCCCTCGTTGCCTAATATACTATAACTATGACTGCATAATTATGTGACGTAGTTGAAAACATTTTTGGAAAAAACGCGAAAAAAATTTGAGTGGGAGATGATCAGAGGATCAGGCCAGTTTGTATGGAGGTAAAAACAACATAATTAAATAAAATTGTATCTACTTGTGATTCAGTTACATTTACATAGTCTGAAGGCAGAGTAAAAAAAATTACATGTCTAAATAACACCCCAGTAGTGGTACTACCCTGACACAAATATAATGTAACCGAACTTGTAACCAATAGAACGCGGTCCTTGTGTGTGTACAGGTGTAGAGTTACACTTGATTAAATACGTTTTTACGTGGTTTTTACAATGATACAGTTACCGTGTGACCCAAATATTGCACTGCTTTTAAGCGCTTTGGAAAATGTGTTTATTCTTTGTTATTATTTTGTTTTGAAATTGTTTATGTACGGATATTTCATTTTTCTGTTCACGTTGTAGCATGGGATTATGAGATATTTTACTAACAAGTTTTTCATCTCACACTAAGACAAAGACAATAAATACCCTGAAACACCTAATGAATAAAAACTTGACATTACAGGAGTGGATATTTTTTTTTTACTCGGAATGGATTAGCTCTTGACTCTAGACACAAAGGTCAGCGATGACCGTGACAGAGTCTGCGATGGAGCGAGCTAACTCAGAAGCCGCCTGTTAAGGCACTGGTAGTCTCACGCACCGACGGAACACAGCAAGCTGTTTGGCGCCGGACTCCGGTGAGAGGGTGGTAGCGAGCCAGGCGGCCCCTTGCGGAGCCTACCACCGCTTTGTTGGGATCATTCAGCCGGACTTATTCACAGGCAAGCCTGTGTTGCCGTTGCCCGGAGTCGACCACTAGGAGGTAGATCCCATCCCACCCCAAACACATCAACAAAAAAAGAAGCAAGCAAAATTGACCGGAGGGATACATACGCATACCGGGAAAAAATAGGATTAACTTAACAACAAAGGGATAAAAACAGCTTTGCAAATGCAAATAACCTTTTTATGCATTCAACGGGGGATAAAAGTAAATCACATGAAAGCTATTTTCGTCCTTCAAAAGTTTCTTTCAATCCGATGAATAAAACGTTTATTGAGATTCCCTTTGCGAAAAGTGATGGCACACCTTAGTGGCACACAATGAAAATTGTATTGGAAGTGAAAATACAGATGCAATACTTATATGGGAAAAATGCAAGAATGTGTAAGTATTTTTTGAGATGCTAGAAAACACTTTGCACATAGCAGAAGATGATAGTCTAGCGTATATTGATAACTGTAAACAAACAGAGATTTACCATATGCATAAGCAAATGTAGATTTCATACGCACACTCGAATGCACGGGACATAAACATACACACAACGCGTTGCTAAATCCGAGTGTTTTTAGGCCAACCAAGTCGTTACCGTAAATAACTGAATGAACGATCGCTCGCACTCAATGCAGACCTTTGATCGGAAACCAAATGAGAATGTATTACCAACAATATATGAGAGGGTTACGGCAGTATTTGAAAGAGTGTTTTTAACAAGAAAATAATAAAGAATATTGATTTTATTTTATTCAAATGGCTTTGGAGTGCTTAGTGTTTTTACATAAAAATTAAGCCAATACTGGTGTCGTGTCGGTTCTAGCTGACATAATTATAAATCAAGAACAATAACAGATATTAGCCTAGACATTATATGTGACGATATTTTTAGAACTTTCTCCGATTGACGGCGGCATAATAACGACACGACTTTTTATGACTAGACTGTTGAAGAAAATTTCATTATCTCGTCTGGACTCTGAATCATTTAAAGTGTGTTTAAAAATAAATTCATCAACTTTACAATTTTTGTAGCTCTTTCAGAGCTTGGGATTGAATGTACAAAAATTTAGTTCTGCATTGGTTAGTCATTTAATGTAATAAAACGCTAATTGTCGTGCGGTGCATTACCCAATAATACAAAATTGTTCCAAAAATTACGAGACATATTTTAGTTAAACTAATTTATCTGAGTAAAACTTATCCATCAATCTATTTCTTCTTATTCGAGCAAAAACAGCTGCGAGTTCGTAAGCCTTTGACCCGACATGACTCATCTTATTCTCGTCTCAAAAACATGTCGGATACAATAATAGCATATCTTATGAGAAAATCAGGGATTTTCAAATTATGAAGATCACGAGCAAGTCCTTACGCCATGCTGCGACTGAGATAACATCAAATTAATATAATTTGGTTTGTTTCTTCAAGCGCGGAAATAATGGTTTTTGATGTTTCTAATTTCAAGCAAAAACTTGAGAAATATTATTTGAAGCATAAGGTCTTTTGTGTTCTAATTCAATTGTTCTGTATATGTTAATGTGTACAATAAACTGTTATATATATAATAATAAATAAATAAATAGAAATCTAAACCCAATATGAGTAAAAAAGATAATTACATAACTAGCTTTCCGTCTAGCGATTTCACGTGTTTACTTGTAAGAATTAGTAGCATTTTATTTTCCCTTTATTCTTAACCATAGTTTATCTACGTTTCAACTAAATTTCATCAGAATCCGTTTAACCGTTTCAGCGTGACGAAGTAACAAGCATACGAATGAAGTGCAGCGCTATCTAAATATTTTAAAACAACTTGGTGAGGATAATAAAAATTTGAGGATAACAATTGATCTAAGTAATTTGATATGCAACTCTATTTATAAATGTCAACTGCAACAAAGCAAAATTAATATAATTCAATGAAAACAAAATGAAAATTGATTTACCCAATATTTTGTTTAACGTCAATTCTCAGAGATTTATCATACGTTTCTCAGAAAGATCGTATCTATCTATACACAATAGTAGACAAATAATTATAAGAAAAGCCGAAGACCTTACGCCCTTGACTACTCGCCGACTGACTGATGTGTGATGTGATCATCATGTTTGCTCTGAAACTCTTCAACTCAAGTCAACGTACTGAAGGTGACCGGTGATCAATCAGATTATGGAAGGAAGTATTCTTTTGTCTCTACAAAATTACTGTGAATTGTTAGAAAACGTATTTGCGACGTAAGTCGACTATAGACTATAGCATGGGGTCCCATTCCGTACGACAGTAAATAAGCTTTTAAAAATATCAAGAGATGGCTCTACGGTTAAGTCGGGTAACCCGTTCTACACAAACATTCATCTTACAGATTTAAACCGTGAAAAACTGTTCAAAATGGTTCAAATAAAGTAAATGTGTTATTTAATTGCGTCACAATGTCCTAAAAACGGGCCTGCCCGGCGGTCTGCCCGGTTAATGCGGACCAGTTTTTTTGTATGACATTAGGCATCTGTACTAGTATAGTATTATATTATTTATCTGTGACTGTGGTCGGCATTAGAATCACCTGTTGCATTTTGATTGAGATATTTAAGTATGTCTCCTTCCTATTTTATTTTGCCTACCGCATCTAAGGTGTAAAAATAATAGCTAGGCTCAACATAATAATAGCCATACAAAAATGTGGATTGAAAACAAGACTTCACTGAACAGCAGAATATTTGGCTAACCTATCAGCTAGCTACTAGAAAATTCAACAAGGGATGACTAAACCCAGCCTAGGTTGAAGACAAAAGGCGGTCTAAGCTTACATCAGATTTCTAGGATAAAATAATAATAATACAACCAGATTTACCCGCTAAATCTGCACAGATTTATAGTACCTAATGGCGGCTAGCGGCGGCAGCCATTTGCAATATTTACTGTAATTTCGCGCCAAAATATAAAATTATATTTAACATCAACGATCGAATGGGTCGATCTTATTTATCTACTCTGAATACGATAATTTAAAAATATTTTAATGAACTTGTCAAAATCACAACCATTCAAGGTAGGATCTGCTTCAGCTAAATTCTGAAAACGCGAAGATTTTCAGAGAATCGTTTCAAAGGTTTGTGGGAGAGAGCTTATCAACATCGACTCTAGTGCATGTCTAGAGTGAGAAAAAACCGAAGGAAAATGAAAACGAAATTCCTTTGTCTTCGTCCAGATTTTCATTGCAGTTTTATTAGTTCTATTTGGCCCACTTTGTTAGGTATACCACCCACGTACGTTTTCAGGCCATTCTCTGCTGTAAGTGGGAGTAACGGCTAAAGTTTTGAACTTTTTAATATCTTTCGATCTATCTTCTTTCAAAAAGTTTATTATCAGGTATATGTTGCTGAAAGGTAAAATAGTTTAAATATTGTATTTATTTTTAAAGTAGGGGTGGAGAAGAGAAAGATCGTAATAAAGAGGTAAATTGTAGGTACATCCTTTGTCAAAGATACAGTTTTATGGATATACCTTCATGATGCAATGCGTGGTGCAGTACAGACAGGGGGAGTACACATCTGCCGGGTTCACCCACCGACCAATTGCTAAATTATTAGATGCACGTTATGTGCAATTGCACTTTGTTGAACCCAGTCTTAGGCAGCTGCCCGCTATAGTTTTAACTGCCTCCGTGGTCAAGTGGTCTGAGCCATGGGCTCTCCTTCCGGCGGTCGTGGGTTCGATTCCCACGGGGGAAACACAAAGTTGGTATGTGTCAATTCATCACTTTGTGAAATTTTCCTCCGTTAGTTTAGGACATTGCAGGCTGAATAACATGATTGTCTGCAATATTCCGTGCTTCGGAGGGCACGTTAAGCCGACATTCCGGTCGCTGTCTTGATATAGAGGTAGTTACATAAACCACGTCAAAGGTCCATTAGCTGTGCTATTAGGCGGTTTAAAAACTCTGACACCAGAGTTCTTCCAGAGAAACCCCACTGAATAAGAAAGAAAAGAATAGTTTTGTTTCAAAGTTGCAAAGCTCATACGTTGTACAAACTAGAATTATATTAGTTTAGTTGTTTTCGTTTGTTTAGGGCTTCTAATGTTTTAGTTTTAGCAAATAACAGAAGGTAATTTGTTTGTGATTATGACAATGTTTGAATAAATTAGGCCCTCTAAATGTTCTATAGTTTCAGTTCTAGCAAATACCTAAATGATTATGGCAATAATGTAGTACATACATACATACCATCACTCACGCACGTCTATATCCCTAATGGGGTAGGCAGAGCGTCAACGACCCAAACAAAGGTCTTTCCGCCACGTCTGACAAGTTTTGATCTGTATATTGTTGTAGTAACAGGTTGTCAGCCCATTGCCTAAATTACAATTATACGTACTGTAACTATCGAATCCCTTAGCTGGTTTTTATAGCATGCCGGAGATGCAGCTGGTACATTCTATGTTTTTCTATTGCTTCCAGTCCAGTATGGAAATAATGTAGTGAAGGATATAAATCAACAAGTTTCCTCTTAAGGACAAGTGCTACGCCGTAGCAAATGTCTACGGTAAAAGTGTTAACCGAGAGACATAGTAGTAGCAATTCGTAGTTGCAAAAATCACGACTTAACTAATATAAGTCTACCTGTCAGTTTCTATCATGAGATAACAGAAAGGGACGGCAATAATTCTAGTCAAGATTTAGTTAAGTCGTGCTCTTAACGAATCGATAGCACTAAAATATGACCTAAAGCACTTCTGAGTGATTGTAACCATATTCCTTTTGCAACCAAACCATAATCCGGTCATAAACGGATATTCTTGGTTAAGATATTCAACGTGTAACAGAAAGGGTATATGCATCGAGAAATGTGTGAATCTACCCATAAAACTGAACACTTTTCCTAAGGAACATAGGTCGAAAAACGAAAAAAATTATTGTGTAGGGAAAGTTGTTTAGTTTCATGGGTAGATTCACACATTTCTCGATGCATATACCCTTCTGTTACACGTTGTATATATCAGATTATACGGTGCGACGCATGACAAATTACCAGAGTTCAGGGGGCAACCTGTTACGCTGCTGCAGACAACAAAGACGACGATTAATGGTGAGGGACAAAATATTCCTTATTGTTAACTAACTTCTATAACTTCATCAGTTTTTAAAAAGAATCTAGAAGTCATATAACCAAGTCATCATCTCCCTAGCCTTTTCCCGTATTTCACTGGCTCGGCTATCTAATATAGGGGGATTGAACGAGGGTACTGCTTTTTACACAGAGCGACCGCGATCTGACCTCCGCAACCTAAAAGTAAACCAGACCCAATCCTATAACCAGGTATATACGTACACAATTTCAGCAACTATTTATAAAACTTCAAAGCTTTTTTATTTGGAAAGACAATTCCATCTCAGATCAACGAACGAACGGAAGGATAAATATTGATGGAAGTCAATCAATTCAGTCACTACATTTTGACTGAACATTTTTATGTATGCTGGACGTATCTTTGTGTATATGACTCTCAAAATGCAAATTTAATAAGTTGTCTGGAATATACTGGGAACACACAGACTAGATCAAGCAGTAGACAACAAAGAAAAAACTACTATGTACGTAGGTAAGTGTCTGGTCTAGAATTCTGGGAAAAATTTAAAAAGAACTTTAAGAGTTTCAAAATTATTAATTCTTAAGAAAAGATGCTCTGTAATTCGTTTGGAAAAAAATTGCTCTGAGAATGTTAAATTATTTTAATTAAAGATAGTCCAGTTTTATTATGAAAATGCTAAGCCATTTTAGTATGTATGTATGTAATCACTTTATTGTACCTTATTTATTCTAAAATACAGGAACACTTAAACATAACACAGTAGATTAAAATGGCACAAAGGCGGACTTATCCCATTAAGGGATCTCTTCCAGTCAACCTTTGAGAAACCCAGAGGAAACGGTATTTGCAGGTAAACTAAGGTACTTGAAATAAAAACTCAAAAATCCTAACATCTAACATAAATAACAGAAATCTACCATAGCTATAACAATAAGATATATTAAATTTATACTAAATATAATTACGTAGTATATATAAATATATAAATAGACAAATAGATACAATATATATTATAAACCCAAAATTAGAAGAGAGTATAATAATAAAAAGGTTATATATCCGACCCAAAACCCCAGATTTTCTTGATGTTATTTTTAAAAGTTGAGATGTTTTTAATTTTCCTAACATCGACAGGAACTTTATTCCACAAGCTCGCAGCATGGATTGTAAAGGATTGTGTGTAGGATTTGGAAGAACAGGTCGTAATTTTGAGAGAAAGATCCCCACTGGAACGCAAACCCGTCCTCGCAACATCGTGGTATTCAAATCTTTCCTTCAGATAGACAGGCGTGGCAGGATTATTTAAAACATTAAATAAGAAAGACAATATGTGCAAATCCCTGCGAAGGCGGACCGGCAACCACTTCAGTCGCATCCTGAACTCACTGACATGATCGAATTTCCTCAGTCCGAAGATGAAGCGTATGCACTGATTTTGCAATCGCTCCACCTTATTTAGGAGTTCCTCAGTGAGATCAAGGTACGCCACGTCTCCATAGTCCAGCAGAGGTAAAAGAAGGGCCTGAGCCAACATAATTTTAGTCTGCAGAGGTAAAAAATTTTGTAGTCTTCTCAGGGAGTGGAGAGACGCATACAACTTGCGACTGACCTCGCCCACCTGCTTTGTCCAGGACAGAGTCTGATCGATGACGATTCCGAGGTTTTTCACTGTGGATGAGTAGGGAATGGGAATGTCATCTAGAATAACCTCAGGAATGTTCATAGACATCAGTTTCGCAATACGCTGATGACTGCCAATAGTAATAGCCTGAGACTTAGCTGCATTCAATAAGAGTCCATGCCTCTTCGCCCAGCTGTTGATAGCGTTCAGGTCATGATTAATCTTATCAATCGCAAGTCTCAGGTCTTCAGGCGGTTCGGCTGCATATATCTGCAGGTCATCAGCGTAAAGGTGGTATGAAGATGTTAAAGCAGACGTTATGCCATCAATGAGTAATTTAGTGTACAGAATATACTGAAATATACTAATATTCTTGATAAGTAAGTTGCCTAGATAATAAAAGATGGGGCGAACACGTATAATAAGCATTTTAGTTGTTTTATATTTCTACTCACGTTCTATTGGAAGTTGAACATGTAGGGTATAGGTATATATTTTTAGAAATCTTATCAACGCTTTAATGTTCAAGGAATGCTCACTATGCAGTCTAGACGAGTAAGATACAAACAAGCGAAACAACTTGTAAGTCAATTCGAAGAAACAAACAGCAACGTTGATTCTTCTTTACCACTTTTTTAAAAGCAGTTATTCTGAAGCAGAACAATTATTTTCATCCAAGAAATAAGTGTTCTGGAATAGTTATATCGGCAGCAGACAACAAAGAAACGGCGAGTGTTAGACGCCCGTGAAGCGAATGCAAGCCAATTTACAGTGCACCGACGATAAAAATTAAGAAGTTCTTTTTTTAAACATATCAGAAACCAAGTAGGCGGTTTAAAAACCCTGTCACAATGGTTCACTGGGACAAACGTCGACTAGTCAGAAGAAAACCCGTCTTCAAAGACAGTTACTCTGCTGCAGAAAAAGTATTTCTCCAAGAAATAAGTGTTTGGAATATATCGGCGCTGAGAGCAGACAACAAAGAAGTGGCGAGTGTTAGACGAACGTGGAGCGAATGCAAGCCAATTTATAGTGCACCGACCAAGAAAATTTTGGAGTACCTCTTGAAAGTGCTCACTAAAGCAGTAGGATAGGAACATTCTATGTTTTTTCTATAATTTTCAGTCTAGGATGGAAATAAGTGGTCTGGAATATATCGGCGCTGTGAGCAGACAACAAAAGAGAGGCGAGTGTTAGACGCCCGTGGCAAATTTATAGTGCACCGACCAAGAAAATTGTGAAGCTTCACGGAAATGGTCACGAAAAGGGTTTATTAAAAAAAAAACGTTGTGTTTGCTTGTGTTGTGTTGTATAATTTAAGTGCATCACGCCTATATCTCCCAAGATATTTGTTATAATAGAAAACTGTGTAAAGTGCTCCCACACATCAGTCATAAATCATAAAACATTACGTAACACAAAAACATTTGTTACTCTAAATATAATAAAATGATTTTTGAAGCTCAGCACAATCTTTACCAAATATTTAAGAAAGAAAATATTTTTGACTACATGCTCAAAGCTCGAATCTTTCTCGAAGAAGGTTTCCCGCTGAAGATTTTCTAGTTTAGGGCAATAAATGGTCTAGAATATATTGGAGCTCAAGATGCATTTAAAAAGGAGCGGAGTGGGGTGTCTAGAAGCCAGTTAAAGGCAAAGCAAAATGCTTTGAAAATTGCTTAGTTGTAAGAGAAATCTTAAGGAAAAGAGTTTGCAGGTTTTGCTCTATTTCCATATAGGTAATACCGGACGTACCGTGGACGTAGAACCGCGTCAGTTTGGCCACAGCTTTACTCTGATAACATTCCATAGCCCAGTCGACATACCTGCAACAACAGAACACGGGTTTAAAATGGCCGCTGCACATGCAAACACTTAAAAGCTAACTGTTGTAATTCAATACATGAAATGAGGTATATTTCTGTGGAATAAATTTTATATTGGACATGTTTCATTTGACTGGGAAATAGTACTTTTATACAGGGTGTCCGGTATCCGGCGTCCGAGTCTTCAAGGCTGTATTTAGATCATGAAACTGGACAACTTTCGGTAATCAACAACGTGACAAAAGACCATTTTTATACTATTCGGGCCCCTGATGATTATTTAGTCCGATAGCCACTATCCAGACATGCAGTACTTAAACCATTTATTTTATTAGGTTGAGGATGACAATGATGAAATTGTTTATAAACGTCCGGCCTCGCTTAGAATTACCCAAATCGGCTCAAGGCGAAGCCCCAATTTGAATGAATTTCAATATAAAACAATTTAAGCCTTACATGTTGAACATACATACATACATAACATCACGCCTCTTTCCCGGAGGGGTAGGCAGAGATCACATCCTTCCACTTGCTACGATCCTTGCAAACTTCTTTCGCTTCATCTACATTCATCAATCTTTTCATGCACGCTCGTCGGGTACTCCTGACCTGACCTTTCTCTAAGACGTACCCGATTTGATCGCGGTACGTTCGTCGAGGTCTTCCCCTTCCAACGTTCCCACTCACACTCGCCATGTATGTCTGTTTAGCCAATCTGCTTTCATCCATTCTCTCAACATGACCGAACCACCTTTTTATTATACATATTTAAGATTTTTTTCATGTTCATATGGTGGAATAATATCGGTTAGCAACCCTCCAGCACAATGGAAGGATACAGCAAATATTATCGTTGTAATTTCCGTTTCAGTAGGAATGTAAATTTATATTTGGCACGATGCAGTATTCTCGTCTATTTTTGGAAGCAGGAATTGTTTCAGTAGATTGAATTGAAACCCTTCAGCCACTTTCATAACTGGTTGTTTTGTAACCAGCTACGAAAAAGGAATATTTTTCACTGTTTTGTAACCAGTTACTAATAAACACGACCTTTTTCCCTTTTTGTAATTTTTCATAACCAGTTTTGAGAAAATAAATTGAAACACTACCTCTTATAACGTCGTAGTACGATAAAAATTCAATACCGGGTCTTTATTTTGATATAATTTCTAAATATTATTTTAGGACACTATAGATATAGATAGATTCTGCTCTTGATAGCTTTTCAACAACATAAGATAGACAAATTTACATTTATTCGGTACCAGCAATTGGTCCACTTAAAAATTAAATATATAGCCTATTATTATTATATAATTTCACTTGATAAGGAATTATAGTACCTATGTGCTACAGTTACATTTATATGTAAGTATTTAAAAGCACTACATCAAGCACTGTACTATTATTTTCTCAGCGTGTTGCGTTTTACTTACTTTAAAACTAAGTAAATTTCTGATTGTGTGAGAGTTATTTAGGCTACTGAAACTAAAATCACAGACTTTGTAAAAGTATTGAATTTCTGTAGGATCATTGCACTTCTGATCAGTCTTCGTCACAAGTTTATTGCATTCATATTAACATGTACAATACCTACATAATATTACCAATATAACACTGATTTGCATATCATACTATACATAAAATACTGTAATCTACAGACCATTTATTTCATTATTATTAGTCATGTCATAACTAGTATATGTAATTATATAATTAACTAACAAAGTAGCAAAACAAATTGCTACTTTTTACCCGGGTAAATAATTACTTTCCACGAAAAAAACACTTCGCACCGGCGGAAAGCTAACAATTAAATAATTATTTTCATTATTAAATTATACATGGATAATATAAAATTTAATATATATTAAATTTTCACATAACCTTGATTTATGTTAGAATAAATTTATGCAATGACGACGTCTTAATTTCCATACACTTTGTTTAATTAATCAATTTGTGTCAACGAACGCTCCACTAAATTAAATTAGATTTCATTACATAAATTAAATTTCAGTATGCATAAAGTACTAATATTTGCACCATGTATTATGACAGGGTGTAAGGGCAGATTTAGGGGCGGGGGGGGGCACGGGGGCACTGTAGAGGTTCCATCACAGTACATACTAGAAGCACCGTCCATACTTGTGCCCCGCCCAAAAAAAAAAACCTAGATCCGCCCTAGGTGTACGTATCGAAAACTGAAAGGGGTTGGTCTTGCAGCGAAACTGAGCAACAGAAAAATAAACCTCATACAAAATGGCCACTTCGATCAATCAGACAATTTGAATGGGGAACAAATGTTGTACCTACCTACTACCTCTCTAAAGCCAATTATTTAATTATTTCTTTCATTAAATGTGAGTAAAATTGTACTTAACAGAATATTTTCTCACGAAATCTTACCAAAAACTGGTCTGGAAATCTAATTTAGACCTTAATAGGGCTGCGGTCGACGATCATTTACAAAGGGAGGAAGGTCATTTACCTAGCACATGATGGGATTTCAAACGCCTTTAAACTAATTTAATTTTCTTTCATGCTGGACTGGAAGCGATAGAAAAGCATAGAATGTTCCAGCTGCCCTTCTTTCTCCATGTTAAGAAGTCAGCAAAAGGGATTCGTTCGAGGGTTACATACAGTGTATTGTAATTTAGGCGATGGGCTGACAACCTGTCAGTTTTTGTCAGACGTGGCGAAGGCGCCTTTTACGAGACGTTTTATGCACTGCCTAACCCGTAAGGGATAAAGGCGTGACTTTATGTAAGTATGTATTAAATCTATATTACTTGAGTTTATTTGACTTCAAGCGCGGATTCTGCGTCGGGCTCATCATGGCCCAATGAAATGGCAAAGGATTATTAGATATCGGTAATGCTAAAAAAGAAACCTGTTAAAGTGTATAATAACAACAGAAATAAATATTATAGAATCCCATCCGAAGAATATTATTATTTATTTCTATAACCGAAAAGTTTAGCTAAGTAAAATACTTGCTCTAATAAAATATTTTGCAACCATTTGCAACTTATGTTTTCTTTCAACTTACTTTTTTAGTCTAAAGTTCTCATGACTTCAGTTATTGCAGTATTTTGATACATTTTATCTCCTACCAATACAGTTCGATGTTTACCTCACATGCACCCAACGTGTGCAAACACATCAAACTACATCCACTTCTAAACTTTTCCGCCAACGCAAACAATCTCGCAAGCACTGGAGATCCAATCCACTTAGTTATTATATCAGCCGTAATAATAATAAAAAAAAAAAACATTTATTGCCTTTTACAATGGAGCTTATATACTAGGACAAATTAGTAAACATTTCTTTGAAAAAACGGCAAAAGGACGTGACTCAGCTTGTGCTGACGAGACCTGGGCCACGCCAGCAGTGCTGTTTTTCAGGCACGCCTCCTCCCTGAGGACTTACACGGGGTATAAGCGTAGAGGGCTTAGCAAAATACGATATTAAGTACCAAAAAAAAAATGCAAAACAAACAAAACAAAATTATCAAGAAACTAAGCTAATTATAGAGAAAATAAAGAAAATCATAACATAAATGGTATACTATTTATACACTGTGACTATATATGCCTCACCGCGCTCGGCAAGCGGATTGGCAAGATCATTGTGAGATATTATACGAGGTATATGGGTAGGGACAGCTTCCCGCAAACTGATAGGGGTTGTTCAATCAACGACACTGAACAACTTTCATGAGGAAAATCTTTCAATAAAAATAAATCTTCTTCATACAAAATGACCACCTCGATCAGACAATTTGCATGGGGAAATTGGGATAAGTTATTTTTTTCTTTTACTGAAAGAATTTTCTGGTGAAAGTTGCTTAGTTTCGTTGACTGAGCAACCCCTTTTAATTAGTTACACTCATAGAGAACGCTGTTGCCTATTGGCTTTTACGAAAAGTGGTAACGCGCTTTTAAGAGGTGCCCACCTAAAGTATTTTTTTTTATGAAAATGTCTTTTGAAGCATGAAATCACTAATATGCGATATATAGAATGATGCTATTCTAACCCAGCTTCAATCGGATTTTCAAACTTTTCCACCAACACAAACAATCTCGAGACGAGATCTCTCGTTGGAAAGATCCAATCCACTTGATCACATTTAAATTCTGCAATAAACTGAAGTGGCGGCCATTGCTCCCGTTTTTCAACTCATTTGCTCCCGAGTTTATTATATAGCCGGAATATATTGAACCCGTCAAGGAAGTATTTTGTGAATTTGTTATTTAGGAGTGCATTTATTTTTCTTCTGATTTGTTGCTGTTTTATTTGTACTTACTCATACTACTGGGCAATGAACTGTTTTCAACTCCTTTACTCTGAAGTGCAATCCCGAATATTCAACCCATCAAGGAAGTATTTTGGGCATTCGTTATTTAGGAGTGCACTTATTTTACAATCTTATGATTTGTTGCTTTGTTTTTGGTTCAGAGAACTGCTATTCAGACAGGAACATTCTTCATTCAAAATCAAACTCGTCCATAAACTACCTAGTGAAACTTAACAAACTTAGAAAAGATGGATTGCTTGAAGATATGACCTGATTTGCCAAAAAGACGAGCAATGGACTGACTTTGTAGGTTTCAAGTAACTTTCCCAGTTTAAAAATAGTTACGAGTATCTATGACACTGTGCCTGTCTTCACTGCAGTATCTTTCCTCTCATGCATTTTATTGCCGGCGCCAAGATGCAATATTTCATCTCAGCGTTGGTCGTCCTCGTTTTTATTATGATTATTTTCTAATATTACTGTTTCATGTTTATTCTAAAGCTTAGGTAGGTAAGCTATTGATACTTCGGACAGATGAAGAGAAGATGGAAATAACCCTCATGTCTGTTTTTTTTTGTAGTTTTGTTTCTTTGCCAATTTTGTTTGTTACAAAAACATTACCTACGTCTAACAATCTCGTATTATTTATATGTGAATCAATATTCGTGAGAGCTCAGCTGTTTCCTGGAAAATTTTGTTGTTTGTAACGCTAGGTATTGATTATTTTTCACTATGCAACGTTATAAAAACAATACATCCATCAATCGTGCATTGTTTACAAATAAAACAATATTCGTTAGAGCTAAACTGTTTCCTAGAAAATTCAGTTATGATTGTAACACTATTGAAACAACATTTTGCGATGTAAGAGCACACTTACTAGTAAGAGTTCCCTGAATCTTTCCAGTGTTTGTGCTCCCGTCTTTACTAGGAAAAATGGTGAACAATGTTGTTCCGTCCGTGTATCGCCGAATGAAATCACTCTTATATCTCAGTACGTAGAAAGTGGTTTCTGGTAAAATTCGGTAAAAGAGACTTTTTGTTTACAAATACGAATCCGATTCGGAGCGACCTACATAGACCGAGGTTTGACCTGGCTTGGTCCCGATCACCTGGACTGGAACAGATCAGGACAAAAAAGAACGCACGCAATAGATCTTCTTCTTCTTCTTCGTGTCGATTGGTAACTATAACAGTTTGGCCCAGTATTTTGCAACGGCGACTGCTTTGTCGTTTGCCTCCTGCAGATCCTGGAGTGTGCAAGAGCTGGGACTTTTAGGGCAGGACAGGAGGTGGGCCATTGTTTGCACCGCGCCACAGTCACACTTGTCATTGCAAGAGAAACCCCACCTCATCCGGTTATCGTGGCATCTTCCAACACCAGTCCGAAGTCTATTGAGCGACTTCCAGACTGCCCAGGGAAGATCACCGCCCGGTGGGAGTGTCTCAGCGGGTGGAAGGTGCGAAGCTGCTGGTGGGTACAGTTTTGTCCACTGCTCAAGCCGGATCTTAGATGGGTCGCTTTCCGAGGTGTATTCCTGCCTTAGGAAGCTTTTACGACTTTTGAGGCGTGTCGGGGGCGGAGTTTTGCCAAACAGCGGGTGCCTATGGTCTTCCAGCTGTTTGGATCTTTCCATGCCATATACCACGCAATAGATAATAGTGAGATATAAATTGAAGTGCCCGCTCATCAGCAGGCAAACCGTACGCTTGTTGGTCAGTATTTTGTAAAAAACGGAAGACACTGTTCAATGAAGGGATTTTACAATCGATAAATAAGTAGAGAATAGTATATTGCTAACCAAAGGATGTAAGTCATCAAATGCATACGAGGTTTTTGGCGCCCGAGCGCAGCGAGGGCGCTAATGGTACGAGTATGCATTTGATGACTTACACCATGAGGTAAGCACTATGCTTTACATATCGAATGAAAGATAAGTTAAAATTATGGGAAAATATAAGAAAATTAAAACATGAAATTACGACGAAACAGTAGGCAATACCAACTCACTATGAGCGAATTTAACCATCACAAATATATGCATTCGCGTAAGAAAAATTATCTAATTTGCAAGTAGACATTTTGTTAAGTATACTGACTGTTTAATTTGTTAATGTTTTATAATAAAATGCTAAGTAATAAATCGACAAACTCAAGTTTTGAGGTTATAAATATGTTATAAAAACCACAGAGTAAAAATTTCATAATTTTCATAATCCTATGTTTACATTTTTATGGCCTTATTCCGTGACTCTATGCGTCATATTTAGTACTGGCCAGTTCGATATTTAAATAAATTCGAATAGAATTTGTTTTAAAATCGATTCCGATTCGATTAATTATCCGATTCCGTGTGTTTGAAATAAGGCTATCAACTTTTTTTTTCTTGCAATTTGACAGTTCCTTATTCAAATTACTTTGCAGCATAGGTTTCAAAACCTATGATGCAAAGTACCACTTACATCCCGGGTTTTAGGGTTGTATGAACCACTTACTGAGCATGAGATATGTAAAAGGTATTTACCCTGCAGTGGATGAATGTGGGCTCAAAATGATGATGGTGATGATGATGAAGTAATTTATTAGTAGATCACGTAAATATGTCGTTAAAAATTTTGAGTAGGTATCCCGTTGGGAGTTGTCCCAAGAAATGTTCTTTTTTAAGAGTTTTCATGTTACCACCTATGTTTGAGTAGAGTTCAACGTTTTCGTAACGTTTGGTCTATTGTAAGATATTGCATATTTCCCACAAAGATAAATATACTGTACTGAACTGAGACACTGTTTACATTAGAGCAGAGCGACCTACATAGCCCAGAGTTTGACCTGGAGCGCAACGATTCACCGGGAACAAAGATACAGTTTAATTAAATACTCACCACCTTTCAACTACGGTACTGAATCGATTTATTTTGCCTGAAATCTGGATGCCATTTTCTAGGGTTCAATTTTGTTTGCCACTTTCAGTTATGGGCGGTTCACATTGTTCAAGTTGTAAGTAAGTATTGCCTAAGTTAACCACTTGTATTCAAGTTGGTAAGTTGGCTTTTAAGTTGACGTTTACACGGTTCAACTTACCAACTGTACTTATGCACTATACTTACAACTTGAACAATGTAAACCGCCCGTTAAATATAAGTAATTGAAAAGAGACTGAACTATCAATATCAAATCAGCTGTAGATAATTTGTAAATTTAAACAATAACCACGCACATCAGTTTAGCTCCTATACTATATCTAATGGCTAATCTGAAGCTCTCTTTCTACGTAAGGATAATCCTACAAATTTCTTTTTTGACACCTAAATTCGTCGAAACTGCAGATCAAAAGGAAGGATCACATAATTTCAACTTCACCACAAAATTAATTCCACTGCATATTAAACGTACATAAACCTATTTATTTACGTATTATGGTATGGTATATTCTTGTGGGGCAACTACAACAGCCGCAATTGAGCTGTCATCACATCAGGCAGTAGATCGAAGCGGAAGCGACCTACATTCTGAGACTTGACCCGCCCTGGTTCACCTGCATCCCGAATGCTGAAACAATGTCGACAGCCTCGCGGTTCCTGCGCGCCTAGTACCCAGCGCGTATTGATTTGGGGAAATTCCTTTGTTTTGACCACTGTTCTGTGGGATTTTCTATAAAAAAGTGAGGCGATGTGTCGACATTTGATACAATCAATACGAAAAGGAATTACCTACTTATTTTTTTATTTTTTTTAAGAAAGAGAATGAATGGCCTGCATGCATGCTCCTTGTACTTGCAAGAAACAGAACTGGGCTAACGTTCTAAAATCATATTTATTCCAAATAGCGCTAGTTCATGCAGGCCTGTAATAATTCTGAGGCGGTTTATTTTGGTTCCTATCCGCGGGCGTCGCAATAACCTGTGACCCAGTTAAAGCTGGAACATGACCCCGGTTGACCTCTCGGCCTAGGTCGAGCGGCTGTACGCGCATCTCTCGACTTATCAGCTCTTTGCATTCATGTGCTCCTGTTTCCTGGTGTGGGAAATCGATCGAACTGTATTACCTACGTACAGGATTTACAATCATGGAATGATTGATGGACCAATTATTGAGGCAAAGAGGTGTCTTCTTTATTCAACATTCCGTTTCTTCTTTGTGAACAAAGAATAAATTACTCATAATTTGATTTTGGAAGCGATCACGCCGCGCGCCGGTCACCCAAACAAGAACTAGTGCTCCATAAACCAGAATTATGAAAACAAATATTGACTTCCTTCACCAAGATGCATTCGCCCCAGTTCCGAATACGTTTTTAGCTCACATTAACGCGATTGTGTTTGTAAGCTCTGCAACTAGGGCGCAAAATAGGTGCCGTTGCAAAATGACTGCAACCTTGGCTATTTCCAGTTTGATTCGATACAAGCCAGCATCTCCTGTTCGAAGCTACTCGGAGATTGAATGACGGCATGTAAGCGGTCCTGCAATCTTAGTAATTGACAATGGCCGGTAAATCTCGGCTTATTAAAGGCACGAGAGCGGACAGTTATTGTAGTGACGTACAATTGCAGTTGGGTTTTGCGCACCAGATTGCTTCGGCCCGATGCGACCGAAACCGACCCAATTACAAGTACAACTCGCCTAACTACAACTTAGCCACTCGCTTCCGTGGATTCAGAGAGAACCTTTTACATTTATGCAATCCTGGTGCAATTGTTCTGGTTGCTGTTGACCTAAATCTGCTTTTCTGCTCAAACGGTTAGTATAAACGAAGGAGTCATAGACAAGTTATGCATGCAAAATTATACGTCTGTCAATCGGTCGTTGTTGCATAAGTAAACACAGCTGTTGCTTGTAAATCAAGCCAACGCTATAAACTTGTTCTAACCATTTAATACAGAAGATTGATTGCTAAGTCAATCATTTGTGATTACTCGCCTTATTCATACGTGAGACAAAGAACTCGTTCACGGCTCGAAGTTCTGTCAACAACCGTGACTTCCGAGTGTGATTTCGCAATAAAATTGTTATGTTGTGTTGTGTGTAAATGTATTTTTTTTTTCTATATATCTATACGGCTACTATACGAGTCGCCCAGAGCTTTAAAACAAAAAATCCCTTTGTTTTAGTTTCATTTGTATTACAAACTTACATGTAAGAAACTTAAGACGCCGTATTGTTTGGGTAGGTACAAAGTGCTTCTCACTTGCTTTATTAGCAATAACGATACCTACCACACAGTCACAGCCTGCAAGCGTAGTTAGCACCCAGAGGCGTGGTGACGATGGGGTTCCTAGAGAATCGCTTAAGTTAATTACTGGTAAATATTTAGTTTTCCATCAGGACTGCAAGCTTAGGGAAGTTCGATCTGGCACAATAATGCAGTTCTCAACTCGGGACCTGCGTCACTCCCTATAAATAGCTCGAGGAAGATGCAACGATCGCCAACGATCATCGCAATGATGCGGATTCCACGCGGTAATGATTGCCGCTGCAATAATATCCTGTCTTGTTTCATTACCGGCCAGTTATGCTTGTATGGAAACCAGTCATTATGCTCTTCTTCCCTTTTGATGGGATGCTGTTTATTTTGAACAATTATGATATGAGTACTTTGATAAACAATAGACTAATGTAATCTTGTAGATTATGTCTGTGCTCGCAGGCGTCTTCTGGGTTCTGGGTTAGCTCGCTCCATCATCGACTCTGTCACGGTAATCACTGACCTTTGTGTCTAGAGTCAAGAGCTAACCCATTCCAAGTAAAAAAAAAAAACAACGCCTAGCGCCTACGACATTAAAAGAACGACCGAAAAATAAATACGATTTCATCTATAACAATAGTTATGATAGTAAAGTAATACATTGACTTTTATTGAATAACGACATAAAAATAGTAAAAAATCGAACCATTTCTTTTTTTCATAAACTTCGAATAAATATTTGCTTTAAAAGGTCAGCTGACTAACGATATTAAAAGTTCACTTTGATGTAGGAAGATACATTGAATTGAATTTTCATGTTAGTTTTATATTTAGGTAGAATAAACTAAATAGGTAAACAATAGGTAGCACAGCATACATTTACAATAACACTATAGGGTATATTATAAAGATCCATAGCAATCAACAGAGAGGTACTATATCCACTAGAAGTGCCATCTGATATACAAAAGCGACGACATGACTTTGTTATGAATATGAAAGAGATAAGGAGCAAAACAAGTGGAGCTATCATATAATCCGTTGATTACATGACTCCGGAAGACAGTATGGCGTCTGTGTAACTGTCAATAACAAGAAAAAACAAACTTCTGCAGATACTAGGTAATTTAATTATTATCATGCGAGTATTATTTACCTATCATTAGTACTCTGATGTGATTTTTGTATTGAAAAAAAATCGACGGTTGAAGCTGGTTCCTGTCGAGGAATACCTCATCATTGCCGTTGGAAAAACTTCAGACGATTTCAGAATAGTTTTCTGACATTAAAGACATTTTCGGCTTGTCCAGGTCGAGACCAAATCGCTAAAAAATCTTTAATGACCACGTATGACTCCGGGGCCGCCGAACGAGATTTTATAAAACTAAGTCGCTTCCAAAAGGTTTGAAACAAAAGTGAGACACTTTATGTAAACAGGGCGCCCGAGTATTTCATGTGAGGACCCTGGACCGCATCTTGGAAGGCTTCCAAGGTATTTAACATGACGGCTGCGGGTCACGGCCTCACTGAGCTTGGCACACAAACACACCCTAAATCCAAATGACTCTATCCTCTAGCATAGAATAGATAGTACCTCTTCTAGTGAACTTGGAGGTTCAACTTGTGCAACATCCATTGCCGACGTCATTATGCCAAAGCTTACATGAAGTGACCAAAAGCAGCAATGGATATTGAGCAGAAGTGCATCAACACGGCTTGGGCCAATAAATACAGCTCCTTATTTTAGAGTTTTTTCTGATAAATTTTATAGTTTCATCTGACTGTACCTTTATTTATTATTTTAAACAATTTGTAATAATTATGTATTCCGACCGAAATCAAGAGAGTTCCTAGCTATCGCCGCCTGCATAAATAGAAAACAACAGTTGATAAAACCTTATCAACACATATACAGCTGCATAATATCATTATACACATAGATAGGGAGGTATAGAACACAACATAACTAATTAACCCGATGTTGACGACCCCAAGGGCCTAGATAATGAAGATAACAAAAACAAAGGAAGAGTCTTGCGCAGCTTGCACTAGATAAACCATAGGCGTATTAGGTAAGAGTGCTTTTCCACCGGTTTTCTTGTGTTGTCTTCCATGCTGGACTGGGAGCGATAGAAAAACATAGAATGTGCCAGCTGCATCTCCTCCCGGGCATGCTGTAAAAACCAGCTAAGGGATTCGAGGGTTTCAGTGTATTGCAATTTATAGGCGATGGGCTGACAACCCGTCACTATAGCAATATACATAATCATCTGT
>JARACY010004181.1:0-28334 GCA_029255725.1 Scrobipalpa atriplicella | reverse complement strand
AAATGTGACGTCATAATTTACTATTTTCATACAAAAAAGCGTTTTTGACATTTCATAAAAAGTTGCTGATTTGACTAGTTGGAAAGTAGCCAATTTTTAACCAGGTTAAAACTCGATCGGTTAAGCGGCTCTGAACGTACCCCTGATAAACGAGGAGGTTTTGCGTTTTGCGCATGGTTTTGCGCATAGACTAACTACTCTAGAAGACTGCTAACCGCCGCCATACGCCATACTAGAGAGCGTACGGCGTACCTCGATACTCGATATAAAGGTCAAAATGCGAGCAATGTACAGAAAGAATGTACAGATATAATCCTGAAGGCTTCGGATCGGGTAAGATTAGTCAAGAAGATATTATTACCGATGACTAGGCTGCATTGCTCTTTCCCTTTCCAAAAGTGGAAGAAAAAAAGCCTGAGAAAAAGGTATAGGGGAGTTTTGCGCGGGAACCGTAACGAATCACACGTAGGACTGAGTTTCTGGCTATCTAAATTAGTTTATCGCGGCTATTATTGTGATAGTGTTGTGGGATTAGCATTATAATGTGCCGATAGTGAAAGGCAATGTAGTGGAAGTGAGAAATAAAGTACAGAAAACCTATATGATTTGACTCGACACTCCCGCGTAAATCATCATCGAGCATCGGAATGTGAGCTCCACACTCGCATTCCAATGAGTTATAGGTTAGGTTAGGTTGGAGTTTTGCGCGTGGAACATGAAAAATCTGACGGACTTGGTTCCTCGCTCTCATAAATTTGTTCCTTGCAGTGTTTGTTGTGGTGCTGTGGTGGAATTAACATAATGATCTGCTGATAGTGATGAGGAACAATATGGCGGGAGTAAGAAGCAAAGGAAGGCGCTACCGTACGATTCGAATATTTATCTCCGCGCAAAAGTCTGTCTAGCATTAGAATGTGAATCACCGGCGCATTCTAATGACTTTTAGGTTAGCGTAGGTTAAGACATCTCAAGAAAAATACAACTGAAGACTAGGCTGCATGGGCTCACGCTCTTTGCCTTCCCTTACATAGGATATAGATATAGGAGAATCAGTAAAAAAAAAAACAGTATGATAACCCCATACATACCATCAGTGGTGCCAAGTGCGGCGACTTATCGCCATTTAGGCTATCTTGAAAGGTGCCGCGGCGACCAAAAATTGGGAATGGCGACTGGTCGCCATTTAGGCTATCTCGAAAAAATATTAGGCGACACTAGGATATTTCAAGATTTAAAGAACTTATGACAGAAAAGTTGGAAATTTTCTTAGTGAAACGAAACGCACAACTACGAGTATACCACAGATTAGATAGAGCATCAGTGCCGCTTTTTTGTTCTGAATTTAGATCATTTCTATATGACACAAAGATGACAGAGACATACATATTTCGTATAACACATTTATTTCATTGATTGTTTAAGTCGCACGAAAACTTAAGCATTTTTATTTTGTCCGAAAGTTTAGTCATAAGTGTCCTTAAAAAGTATATGTACTTATAAAAACAAGCATTTATTTAAGCCATCCTGTCCTTTTCGGTTTCATGAGGCAAAAAAGTAGCCATTTAGGCTATTTTTCTAATTTTTTGGGCGATTTTAGGCTACTTCACCTTTAAAAAAAATTGGGCGATTTTAGGCTACATAGAATTCATTTTTCTGCGACTTTACGTCGAAAAGACTTGGCAACACTGCATACCATATTGTTGTATATTTGTGTATTATGAATTGATTATGAAAACGTCACTTTACGTATTTCTTTCATGATTGTGTAAAATTCTACAAAACAGTGTTTTGTAATGTGTTGAAGAACTGGACTGTAGTGAGTGTTATTATTTTAAGTATAATGGCTGATTTTGATGCAATATATCCTGACGAGACAGAAAGTGAGGAGAACATAGAAGAAACACATGTGACGTTAGTGCCTGATCCGATTATTGTACGAGGAGCTGGGAACATGACAGTGTAAGCTTTTCTATTTTCCACCTTTGTGCTCGTTCTTGTTCTGGTGTAGCAGCTGTGCAAACACCTCTGCGCAGCGCTGCACACAGCTGTGAGCCCACTTACCATACCAACTGTTGAGTTCTTTGTCAGTCACATTCACTGCCTGGTTTGAAGGCCTTTTGTGATCCCGAGCTTATGTATCTGCGATGTTATAACTCATGGTAACAAAGGATAAAAAAGGATAAAAAATCACTGGATAATGTTTCATGTGGGCTAACTCATAGTCTGGCCAGGTTCGCAGCTGGATGTTATGGATGTACGCTCGGGGCATTAAGCACTCGCATACGCTCGTGCTTTGAATGTCCCCTCTGTCGAAATTGCTTACTTTCCGCCCTAAATACACAAATAACTATTGCTGGTTCTTCTAGCAGCATCTATGTGTATAGGGTGTTCAAGCACTGTCTACTCCACTCCTTGAATCATGGATAATACTGCTAGGGAAGAATTTATTCTTGAAACTGAACAGCTTTTCTTGGTCAGTTTTTTTCAAACTATGAAAAATAATAATTTGGACCTCCTGTACAAGTGCTGTACATACAAGTGTTAGCTGGTATGGTAGAGTTATTTAATATAGGAACTCGTGTTTTTTTTTCATATTTCAAGTTTTATTTTTACAAAATGTTGTTCAGTTTCATATGTAGATTCTTCCCTATCAGTATTATCCATGTCTTATTGTTATTGGACACCCTGTATTTAAGGGTCTGATAACTGCAGAGTGGTGATCATGATCAGCTCATTTTATGAAAGTCCAAGTCAAGTTAGGCACTATTAATTAAATAATTTTAATTTTAATTTAATTAAATAATTTTAAAGTCTATGCTAGCGAAAAGTTTACCTTGCCGAAATGTCTGAAATGAATTTTTCTTGTCTTTTTTAATTTTATTCTTGTATTTTGATCTGCAATGGCGTGCATAGTTCTGTTTCAGGTCCAATAAAAGTTTGGTTTATATCCTATTTAGTATAAATTTAATATGATATTATTTATTGTATTCAGAGCGAAATCGGTTACATCAGCGATTTTCCGACGCACGAGCGCCGTACCGACTAGGAGTCGAAGTGGTCGCTATGACCAAAATCGTTTGGAAGGAGGATCATATTGTGTAAAAAAAAATGTAAAAACAAAATTGATACATTTTGCAAAATGATATGTTCGTCCTATCCTCCCTCGATCCTCACGCGTCCGCGTCTCCTTCAGTCAGCATTTCCCAGGATGTCCTGGGAAATATAATCTATCAACAGGAATCTCCTTCCCATGTCCTGTGAGAGATGATACACTGAAGTAGCCTTATTTCTTGAGATTGCGACTCCCAGGACATTCCCTGCCTGCCAGGCTCTAATCCTGTGCAGTGAGGGAGGGATATACGTAGTTGTATCAAATAGTGTTCGGTTATGGGCTTTTTTCTCAACACATTGTAATTGTTTTTAAATGGGTTATGACGCGGAATTTCGCATCATTCGTGACCACAACGCATTATGAAGCATTTTTTAGCATATGTATTCATTTAGCGGAATTACAGCTGTCTTGTTACTGTTAATGAGAAAAAATCATAGTAGTTTATAGAGGTGCGGCTGCGGTCGCGCCTGCCGGGTTGCCACTGTCGAGATCCAAATAAACGTCTAGGTAAAGGATCTCAACAAAACTGCGGCTGAAAAAGACCAGCAGCCCAGTGGCTTGGAGACAGGATATCGTCTTCTGTGGTGTGGGCAGTCAGAAATATATGGCCTGCAATAAGACAAGTTTACGTAAACCGGGAGATCATTAAGTAACTAACTGCGGTAAGGGCGATCGGGCATTAGTCGACCACGTGTACCCAGTATGGATTGGTCGACTTCACACACAACCTTTCAATTTCTTCGTAGGTGTGTGTAGGTTTCCTCATGATGTTTTCCTTCACCGAAAAAGCGCCGAATAAACATACATATGAACTTCGGAAACCCAAAAAATACATTGATGCGTGATGGGATTAGAACCACGACCCCCTGCATAGGAAGCAGCGGCCCTATCCATATCCACTACACCATCGGGCTTGCTGGTCGACTCAACGTTATGCTATTCTAACAGGGAAATATTTTTATAAAGTAAATTCTAGCTAGGTACTAGCAGCATTAATGAATAATGTGATGTGAGCTATGCGAACTGTAATTGTAATTGATTAATCCAATATTGTGAAGATGCTTAAGTGAAAGCTATTATTATTTATATTACATACTTAACTACATTTACAGCGAAGTCTATTTCAGTGAAATAGGTAGAGTACTATGTTTTGCATTTGCCTACAGTGAAAACTATTTTAGTACCATAGAGCACTGCATTTTGCATTTACAGCGAAATCTATTTTACTTTACCTTCCAATATTGTCCATTTAATAAGATTTGAAGCCAGCGAACCTATTGACATATTACCATCATGTTAGGTCACACAGTGAGCTCACTGTTTTACTATCCCACTTTTCATGAAATTTCTCACCGATGTTATATTAAGGTATTCGGTGCTTTCCTCACCATCAGTGGGAGCGTATGTTTGTCTATAAAAGCAATGTCTGAAGGTGATTATATGTGTAAGAAAATAAAACATCAGCAAAAAAAATATTCAGTTATTGTTTCTTTAATGTTGATTAATCTTTCTAACCAATGTTTTGTACGAACAGCTTTGGTCTGAGCAACCGCTTCAGCTGCGAGTTTCCGTCGGGGCTGCAGTCGCGGGTGGCGCCCGAAGAGTACCAGGCGACGGTGGCGCGCATCAACAGCGTGCTCAAGAAGACGCTGCCCGTCAACGTCAAGTGGCTGTTCTGCGGCTGCGTCTGCTGTTGCTGCACGCTTGGATGCTCTCTTTGGCCAGTCATATGTCTCAGTAAGAGGGTACGTAGTACGTTTTCATATTTTTTATGGAAAATCCTAATAGTAGGTATTAAGCCTCTATTAGACCATGCGATATCAAGACAGTCTTACTAAGACTTAGCATAGTGTAATAGGACTTAGCAAGTTAGTCTGTCTAATTAGACCGATCGAGTGGATTCGGCCGTGCTAACTTGCTTACTTGCTTGACATCGCGTGGTGTAATAAGACTTAGCACGCTTAGACCGCTCAGTCAGCGCTCATCCGCCGCACAGGAGAGACGTCTGTATTTTAATTATATGGAGTAATTAATTTCAAAAGATGTTCAAAGTCAGCAACTCCTACTCTAAAGAGTCAGATGGTTCCAAAACACTCAATATTTGCATATTTGATAATTTTTCCCGCAGAAGTAAATACTTCTTTACCCATATTCTTCTTTTGTTTTTTTAATATTTATTCATACTAATAGTCGCGGTAAGAGCTACGGCAATTTTCTGGTATTTCTAAAGTTTTCCCATGACTCTTACGACAACCGTCGCTGACAGATTTTGCCTTGCAAATCAGTTAGCATGCGGTATTCAGCACAGTGTAATAGCGAGCTTGTCTAATTAGACTGTTAGACTGTCTTAGTAAGACTGTCTTGAAATCGCATAGTCTAATAGGGGTTTTATAAATGTGAAGGATGTTTGACGATTTTTACTCGATCATGTTCCAAGCACTGGACAAATCGGGATGAAACTTGGCACAAATATAGGTTAGATCCTGGAATAGGATATTCCTATTTTTCATCGCGGAAAAACCTTCATTTCCACGGTATAAATAACTCATTTAACGCGGGTGAAACCGTGGGCGGAAAGCTAGTAAAAATAAATCATATATTCGGCCTGAGAATGACAAAGATCATATATTGTACCAGTTGCTTCCCTTCCATTGCATACTGTAAAGGCTAATGGACCTTGCTCCTTCTTTTTTTTTATTATCTGGAAAAATTCTCCAAAAAATTAGAAAAATTATTCTGTTTTTAGTTTTTTAATATCTTTATTATTGACTGAGATATTAAAGCTCAAAGTGAGCTCTTCCGCACGAAGAGAGTGGCAGACGGCCTAATATTCAATCGCTCGCAGTGACGTCATCTGTATACGCGGTGCACTACGTAGTACTAGTAAGTATGTATAGAAGTTTAAATCGCGAAAGTTGATATTTGTCAATGTACTATTTTGTGAGTTTTCCTCAGTTGATTAGGACATTGTAGGGATGCAGCATCATCACCTGATATTATACAGGGTGTAAAAAAAGTACTAGGTTCCTTTAAACCACATGTTCTACTAATGATACCAAACAACTTTCCCAAAGTTTCACAAAAATTTTCGCTCGAAGAAAAAATTGCCTTTTCCATGCAAAGCTGCAGATCCTGGAGAGCATCTTTGTATGGTAAAATTTTTGTGCTTTGGGAAAGTTGTTTGGTATCATTAATAGAACATGTGGTTTAAAGGAATATAATTAGTACTTTTTTTTACACCCTGTATAATAAAATGAAAGATCCTCGAAAACACGTTAAGGTGGCAGTCCCGATCGTTGTCTTTAATCTATATCTGCGAAAGGTACCTATATATTTTAATCCAAAAAAATTATGGCGATCCGCAAATATTTTTTATTTTTTGAATGTTATTCGGGAAGGAGATTGCCTGCCGTCATAGGACTTATTAATATTTTAAAGCTACTTAATGTAGCAGCCCGCGTGCCGGGGTTGTTAGACGGGACTACTAAATATACTTTAAACGAGGTATTTTAGTATGATCACCATCTTGAAAAAATAACTAAGGCCGGTATTTATAATCAGCTCTCAAGAGTGACAGCGAGTTTGAGTTCGTATCAGAAATGTCATTCCAGTACAAAATTACCTGTCAAATCCGCACTCAATATTGCTCTCAATCTTGAGATCGCTTTATAAATACGAGCCTTAGTCTCAAAAATTACATGTCAGAGGTTAAAAACTATGATGAAAACTGATGTCAGAGGTTTACAACTATGATAAAACCTTATGACAGAGTTTTTAAACCGCCTAAATAGTTCACCTAATATGCCTCTATCATGGTTTGTGTAACTACCACTATCAAAGACAACGATCGGGCCTGCCACCTTAACGTGCCTTCCGAGGAGCGGATTTTTTTATTTTACGTCAGGTGATGCAGCCTATAACGTCATAACCAAACTGAGAAAATTCCTACAAAGTAATAAATTAACATATATCAACTTTATGATCCCCCCGTGGGAATCGAATACACGACCTGCGGATTGAGAGCTTAGTAGACATTCGGGAGCAGGACTACTAGACCACAGAGGCAGTTCACAACTCAGAATAACAAAATATTTGCGTGAAAATTAATATTTCTATGCGTGAAACAAATATAACGCAATATAAACCACAGTACTGCATACGCCGCTTTCACAGTTCGCCGCCGCGGCACGTTTAAAGATGACGTCACATCGGCGACACCGCGAGCACCCGTAATTTCAGAAATTGAAAAAAGATGCATTAACTTCTCGCGGTCATATCTCTGGAAATACTGCATGTATCGAGCTGAAATAAAAACTAGGGTAATCTACATGATCTAAACACTAATATAAGGTATGTTATAACGTGATATTCGAACCTAGGAGTCTTGTCCATTGCAGGTCGAGTATGAGTTTGAAGGCCGAGCCCACGCCGAGCCGCAGGCGAGGACTTCAATGATACGAGACAGGCAATTGCCATTTCGGCCGAGGCATATATAGTGCTTTTCTTAAAAAAAATGCAAGGAAATAAAAAAGGGCCTTTTACATAATAAATTTAATTAATATTAAAAGTTACATTGCTCATATTAGGACAATTATTGAACGAAAATGTTATTTATTAACAAAATAATTAACAACGAACTCCGCTTTACCGCCAATTTATTTTTTTATTTTACAGTTTGGTCCGAAAGGTAAACGCATCTCTGGCTATACAGCCACGAGAACGCAATGTGTACGATAGATGAAAGAGTTCTAAATTCAAACAGCACGCCGTTTCATACAACATTGCAGGCGCGTTCAAAAAACGCGCCGGGACGGGAAGTGATTTTGGTTTTTCAGTCTACGTAAATATGATACTTCGCGTGTTCTTTATTCAAGAATAAAGACATTATTTTCGCGCATGTTTAAGAAAAACTACTTTAACGGTTACGTAGGCATTTGCTACGACGTAGCCATGACGTAACTTCCTCGTTTAATTTTTTTTTTATTAAGCAACTGATTGTAAAAAAAAAAGAAACTTTAACGCCTCTATAAATGTTTATTTTTTTATTCAGGAAGGTAATATTAACTATGCGTGATCTCAAAATAAAGTTATATCCAGTCCAGTCCAGTCGCAATATCTTTTGCAGTAAAGATAATTTTGATAAGGCAAAAATAGGCTGTTTCCCGTTCAAAAATATTATTTCTTCCTCTCGGAGCGGAGGTTATATAATAACTCCTCCTGGACTCGTTCCATCAAATTTAATTTATCTAATGAACAGTAATACGAGAAAGAGGCTTTTCTACGAGGATGATAATTATTTTTATTTCCAACTTTTGAGATAATAGGTACTCTTATACAATATTTCAATGCTATTTCTTTTGTACAATGGATAAGTTAACGATGTGATTCAAAATAGAAAAAATATTAATTATATTTAAATCATTCTCTTTTTATTACTTTCGTCGACCCAAAAAACTTGAAAGAAGAAGAAAATGACTTCTTAATTTAAATATTTATAGTACCTACGTTTGAACCTCCGCGTTTATTTATACCTATACCGTACGGGATTATGTAGGTAGAGTAGAGTAGAATAGGTAGATGGTTATTTTAGGTAAATGACTGTTTTGAAAGATAGATCCATTTGATATACCTACCTAGGTACCTACAGACTTCAAAACACGATTCTCTATGTAAGTTAAGTCTGGACTACAGACAACTCGTATACATAGGTACGGGTACTTAACTCATTGAGTGAGAAGTATGTTTTCCTGTACACTGTAGTGTGGTAACCCATTAGTGTGTATGGAGGGCGGAGCTATGACGTCATCAATTTTAATGTTTGTTTTTTTCTTGGAAATCAATTGATTAGGGTATCAAATGCAAGGGCTCAATGAGCTTATTCCAAAAATATATCACACCAGTACATTGCAGCTAGCTGTTTCGTAGAAAATATAAAATTACTATTGAAACACACCAAGTTTGGGCTCTTCTTAAGAATACGACTCTAGCTCGCTGTCAATCTCAAGAGCTGTTATTAATACACGGCCCAAGGCTCGTATTTATGACGCGATCTCAAGATTGAGAGCAATATTAAGTATGGATTTGACAGGTCGTTTTGTACTGAAATTGATTTGCTGATTGTGCTGATTATAAATACGGGCCTAAGTTAACTAAGTGCAACTTTCTTCTTTATTTTCATGTACAACTTTTATTGTATTTTTTACCAAGATTTATTACTAATAGGTAAGAAATAATTGAAACAGTTTTTGATTAAACAAAAATGTTTATTTTCGTATATTATTCTTATATAATAATTCTGTGCTTAAAAACTTCCAGATATTATTAATTAATGTGCTTAACATTAAATTGTTAGAGTACAATTCTATTATTTCTGCTCAAATACATTAACTTATTGTTCAATTTATTTAACTTCTACGAAGACATTATGTGTAGGTAACAGATACAATATGTAATTTTCAAGAAAATATTACTGGTTTACAAATTAAACACATAAGTATAGATAATAATACTTAATCGTCATACGGAATACTTGATTTAGCAAATCAAGTCTCATTCAAATCTATATCTTGTCAAATATCAAAATAATTCATGCATACAAAAAGATGCCATCCATAATAACGTTTTCATACATTTTCCCCGTAAAATACGTCATAAAATACTTAACTTCCCTATGTAAAATGATTTCAGACAGTAAGTAGATGATTTTATAGTACAAGTAGTTAAATTAAATCTATCTATTGTACTATTGCTATTTTAAAGTATGTAAACACCTTAAATTCTGTATTTAATAAACAAATTGATACATCTTTACATTATTATAATATACCACAAATAAAATTATGTGTAAAATGATAATGAATGATGAAAACTGAAATTAACTACATAAAATTATGGTGAATACAAACATGAACATAGGCTTATTATTAAAATGGAATAATAGAAACAATACAGATTTAAAAGTTTCACTTGATTACAGAAATTGCCATATTTTTCTCCCATTAATTCCACATAAATAAATTCCGAAATCTAGAGAGCTTATACATTAAATTCCTGTGTTTTAGTGATTTGTATCAGATTTACATTCGTCCAGTCGTCGACCAACTGGTTAAAGCGCAGAATATAGGCGGACAGGACAAATGGGGGCAATTCGCACGCGCATAGAGTCACTTTATCTTGACAAAAAAAATCACCTGTCAATTTCTATCCTAAGAGAAGAAAGGGACAGCAATAATATTAGTTAAGATTTAGTTGATCAGTGCTCTCGCCGAATCGATAATACTAGCTAGCTTAAGACCTAAGTAAATCAGATACTAAAATATTTTCATCGAAGAGAAATTCTATGCAAACGTAAGAAGGTTTATTTTTCAAACCCTGAAATGTCTTAACTTAATCAAGTGAAACTTCAAAGTAGCTTGCATATAAAATCCGTAACCTCTGCCAATATCAGTCGGAACATTTATCAACGACACAAAAATCTTAAGGTTTGGAGTCAGATATAATATTAGATGTTTAACTGGGTATACAAATCTAATTTTGGCACCCTCCAATTGAACACATTAGATCCACATCTTTAAAGTTATAGTATTTCATCGTTTTATTTTTATCACATTTTGGGGCAATTTACATTGCAAATTTCGATTTAAACCGCTACATATAAAACATTTAACACTGAACTCCAAACACGAGTATTTAATTTTAAACCTTACTGTAGAACTAATAAACCCTTACATGGAAGTGGGCGACCAGAAGTTCATTTCCCGTAGTTCGTTCGGCTTGGCTCGGAAGGCGGTGGAGGCCTTCACGGTCTGGGGGGGTTGGGCGGGTTGTGCGGGGGAGGGGGGGTGCTGGTGGGAGAGGGTGGAGGGTTCCATGCTGCGACCGCGCGGGGCGGGGCCCAGGCTCTCTACTGACTGCGCGAGGGTTACGCCTGGAAAATAAAAAAAACATACATTTAACAAAGTCAAAAAACATCGTTTCAACAGTAAATTATCAGTAGCTATAAAAATGGTGATGGATGGGATCTATCTCCTAGTGGTCAACTCCGGGCAACGGCAACACAGGAATAAATCCTGCTGAACGAAGGAAAAAGTCCGGTTGAACGATCCCAACAAAGCGGTGGTAGACTCCGCTTGGGGCCGCCTGGCTCGCGACCACCCGACCACCGGAGTTCGGCGCCAAACAGCTTGCTGTGTTACCTAGCTGCATGACAGTACCAGTGCCATAACAGGCATGGTGAGCGAGCTCCATCGTCGACTCTGTCATTGTCATCCCTGACCTTGTACACAGCCTCCAGGCTTGGCCGTCATCGGACAAGACTTCTCGATGCCGCTCTGCTGACTGATCGCTCGAGAGATGAAGAGCGACCAGGATTTGACGGAGGGGATACCATCCGACTCCAGGACGTGGATTGACCGTGGTAAGGAGGCCAAGCCTCGTCACCATTCCCCCCCAAAACCTACGGTTTTGGCGAGAAAACCCCGGACCTTGTCTTAAGTCAAGAGCAAACCCATTTCTAATTATAAAAAAAAACTCACCTTGAAGCCTGTTCTCAATAACGTTGTCGTCATCTTCAGCGATTGTGGAGGAAGACGTGGTGAGATCCTTCTTGAAGCCGAGTAAAGCCATCGTCAACCAGGAGCGAGTGCTGTTACTGTCCTCAACTGGCTCAAATGGGGATGTAAAGTAACTGGAACGAAAAAATCCATGTTGTAGAGTCACAAATAGGGATGTTGACTGAACAAAAAAAAAAGGACGCTGGATCGACCAGTTATTTATTTATAGAATGGATGCAAGATTTGACCGTATTATTGGAATAAGGAAACAGACTTCTGACGTAAAAGGAATACCATTACTAAATATTTACATAGTTACGAGTTCAAAACTTTGAATCTTTCCGTTGGCAAGTCAATGATTTGAAATAATTTGTTTACATACATTGTTGCCTACGGTCATGTGTAACCTATGGTATAAATAAGGTATGGAAATGAACTCCATACAAATAAATTTTATCTATGAACTGATTTCTTTAGCAGGCAAGAAGCAAACAAAGACACTGGTCAATGAAAAAATGTTTGGCGATTTTGAGTTTTTCCTGTGGCTATTGATTTATAGGTATTACTTAAATTGGACTAGTCGGAAAAAGATGGCTCGACCTCACTGTCCAAGGCCCTAGATCACGCGACAGACCGAAGAAGCGCTGGCTAGATATGGAAGGGAGCGGTCTCACACCAGCGGATGCCAAAGACCGGCAGACCCTACCATTGGGCCGGGAAAACGCTAGGCAAAAGAAGAAGATTTTTTAGATTGGAAGCCAGGTTGTACAGGCTTGCGTCGTGCTACTCTATATAACAATGATTATAAACCCACCGGTTGGCAGTTTTCTTCCTGCGACTAGTGGGGCTGGTGTTGGGAGTGGTTGGCAGGCTCTTGCTGCCGCGTCTGGAAGCCAGGTTGTATTGGCTTCCGTTGGGAGCCACTGCGTCTTCATCATCAGGCGAGGCGACTGTGAAGCCGCGCGGGGAACGCGTCGAGATCATCTGGTGGGCCACCTGTAACAGAAATATCAGGGCTGTAAGCACAAGAGTAAAAGTCAGGACTCTGACAATTAGGTTGGCCGCACTAACTTGGCAAAAGCCTAATCTAGGATAGGGTCTGGTTTCCCTCCTGGGTTTCGGAGGTCAGATGGCAGTCGCTCTGTGTAAAAACCAGTGTCCTCGTTCAATTATTTGTTCAATCCCCTAGATTAGGTAGCTACCCCGTGAAATACGGGATAAAGCTAGGGAGATGTGATGATGAAGCACAAGAGCAAAAATATGGATAACTTTGAGAATTTTGATACAATCAAAATATTGAATTTAAATTGGATCAAAATTCTAGGTTGAGTTCAAAAGTCAATGTAACAACCACAAAGATACACTTCGTTCTAATTACTAAAGTAATAGCACAAATTCTTTACAGTGTAAATTACACTATGAATGAACGGAAATTATGGTGAAGATAATCATCCGATTTGACCTGGTTCACATAACACTTTAATTAAAAATCTTAATGACGAATGGCTGTTATTAAAAACAGCGCTACCCGTTGAGAAAATAAAAAAATACATGCTACAGATTATATTTTAATTAAATATTGATTCTGTTAAATTACATTTTGTAGGTAGGTACAAATTTTCCATATCCGGAAACTTCAAGATAAAAGTTGAAAGCACTTGAACTAAACTATTAAAACAGTAGTAAATCAAGGTCGGAAAATCTACCTGTCGGACTTCCTGGATGTCAGTAATTTCCTGGTTTGAAATTACGAGTAGGTATTACTACTCATTGCTCATCGGTCATCAGCATCACAAGGCGGATGCCATGAAGATTCGCAGAATTAAATCAAGATATATAAGAATAACATAAGTCTTGCTACTAATATTATAAATGCGAAAGTTTGTTTTATAAACGCTTCAACCACTGCACGTAGGTATATACTGCCATCCTGGAATAGGACATATTAAATAGGACTACTTTTCACCGCGGGATAAACCTTCATTTATGTCCGAGGGCAGAAAGCTAGTAATAACATAACATAAACACAATAGTGTCTTAGAGAAGGGTATGTAATTTGAAACATCCACAAAACCGTAGGACATCGATTGTTGGCTATAAAAAGTAAACAACTTATGCGACTGTGACGTCACATGTTGTTTTGTGTTCGGGCTTTCCCGCTACCTTTATCAATATTTGGCATCAATTCTACTAAACAGAGAAGTAAATAAAGACAAATAAAGACAAATAAATGCTTTTACTATCTTTATAACCGTGTTCTCCTCCGTGGAATGAGTAAAATCTAAGGGAAATCCAGGTAATGAGCAGCTGAATAACTTGTTCAAGGGAACTTAGGTAGAATTATGAAAAAATATGGGCTTCTCATGCATAAGGTTTCAGCTGTTACTGTTAGTCATTTTGTATGGGAGCAGCACCAATAATATTTTTCATATTTTGAGCTATGTTCCATAAAGAAAGTCTTTCAGTTTCATGGTCTTTGATGAATGGAATCTCGCTGTATAAATATAAATGAACGTAATCAAGGTTATTATTTTATCGGATAATGAAATATAATAAATAATCGATCAACGACTCATTAGCTAAACTCACACACATACACACACACACACACAAAATCACGCCTTTATCCCTAATGGGGTAGGCAGAGCAAAAACGACCTAAATTAGGTCGTTCCGCCACGTCTGACAAGTTTTGAGGGTTATTACGGATAATTATGTATATTTCTATAGTGACGGGTTGTCAGCCCATCGCCTAAATTACAATACACTGAAACCCTCGAATCCCTTAGCTGGTTTTTACAGCATGCCCGGGAGGAGATGCAGCTGGCACATTCTATGTTTTTCTATCACTCCCAGTCCAGCATGGAACTCAGTTGTTTAAAATCCGATAAAGTTACATTAGGCAAAATAGATCGACCTGCATATATAGGTAAAAGGGACCATACACACCTTTGGTAGATGAAACAACGTAAAAATTAACATAAACATAAGTCTTAACTACAAGTAATATTAACGACTAACTATACAAAAATAATAAACAAACGTGTAGGTACAGTACCTACCTACACAAGTTTCTTTGTAAAATGCGACCTGATGAAATCGTGAGCAAATGTTTCGAATCATCAGGTTTCTCTCAACGTGATACAAATGTTGTTACTCTACCAGGCGTACGCGATAAGAGGGACCCCCTGTCGTATACATAGGTTATCTTGCGTCTTATAAGTCGGTTTAATAAATTATAAGACGAAGAAATGTCTCGCAGTTTCGATGGCATTGCTTATTGGCTGTCTTATTGGTGACTATCACTTCTTCTTCTGTCTTATGGGTCGCCGCGTGATCTAGGGCCTACAACTACATTACATTGTATACCAAACAAATCTGAAAGATCTATCGACCTATTGCTGGGGACATATTGTTCTAGGGATCCTTATGCACTCTCAGTTTATTTGTTAGTATTTGTTTGTACTGACCTTGACAATAGAGTTGCCGCAAGCTGCGCCCTCTCCCTTGAATCCATCGTCAGTACCGGCTGGTTTCGGCTTTATGTTGGCTGATTTCACTGAAAAATAAATAAAAATATATCAGCATCGGATGTCTATGATCGATTTGATAATTCGAAACTTTGCGAAAATCCTAGGGATATTGCGAAAAAAAAGATAATTAGACAACAGTGAAGACATTTCTCAATCTAACTGAATAATCGGTTTTTTTGCGAAAAAACTAGTATTTTTCCAGTAAGATTGCGAAATGTTTTCACCATTTTAAGGTGTTAAAGTGGGTGACTGATTGATGCGTTTAGTATTGTATAGCTTGCAGCTAATTATGGAAATGTTTGCACGTGTAAGCCACACGTGTAAATTCAGTATAATGCAATCAAACGTACACGTACCTACAGAATGCTGTACTTTGATCAATCAAGCAATGGAAAGATTGTCTTTCTTCCTCATTCCGAGACCTCTCACCTATTATCAGGCGTCGATAAACACTATTATGTATAACAAAAACAATAAACAACCCCCGTGGGTCGGGATAGTATCATCACCCCATATCTTTTTACGAACGTCACCAATACAACTTAAACCATTAAATTAACGCATACGAGTCCAAATATGACCCATTTTTGATATTTTATTTTTGTTTAGTTACCTTTACTGAGTGAAAATAACTAATAAAAAAAATGTGGTCATATTTGGACTCGTATGCCGTAAAGGGTTAAGGATGTTTTAATGTTTTGTACCATCTATCCTTTCGCTCGCCAAGCGTGGTGGGCAGGGCATAACAAATACAGGCACATGTCCGTCCAACAGCGGACTGTTATGGCTAATGTAATAAGCGATAGAACTATGAGTGTAAGGGACAGTCCCTTAATATTTTACCTTCAACTACAGCCATGGAAAAATTTGCACTTTTGAACACCTAGCAATTGTTTGTCCTACACAATGAAACAATACTCTATTCGTTGATGAATAAGTTGTGTTTTATTGCGCGAGTATACGACCGAAGCGGCTTGCAAGTGTGACTGCATTGTATTAAACACTGCAGTTCTCAGTACTGCAGTTCATACGTTATCATGGAAATACGGTCGCCATGGTTACGTAAGTAAAATAAACACATATTTCATAGAAGCTTTGTCATTTGGAGACTTATTTTTCCTTATTTGCACACTCCATTCACATGAAAGTTAAACAAGACATTTTACCAACAGGGATTGTTTACTAGTGACCGATAATACTTTTAGGACTAGGTATAGGTATATTATATGCAGGAAAGAAATGTGAAAAAAAAAGGATTTTTCAAATCGGTTCATAAGAAACGGAGTTCTGAGGTAACACACATAAAAAAAACATACGACCGAATTGAGAGCCTCCTCCTTTTTGTTGAAGTCGTTTAATAAATGCACATATAAATAAAATTGAAAACTGATTAAATGGTAAAAGTTATTTCAAAGATATTTGTTGTTATTATTATTACCAGCACATAACTAGTTTACCTAGTTTTAAGCAACGATCACATTTTTCACTAATTAGTACGCCCATTTAATAACGAGGTAAATATAGGTGAGTTGATGGTCAACAATCAACTTGATTGCACTCTGGTGTTTAAACAAATACGTCATTCGAGTAATTAGTGTAATGCAATTTAAGTACCCCAAATATTGCCAATAATTATATTATTAATTACACAAAATATCTTATTGTAATATTGTAAAGGTGACGCATGTTACAAATTACTCATTGGTATGTATTTTCGCGAGAAACATAACGGTATAGAAATGTTTCATTCATGTTTACTTGTAAAGTATGTCACTGAATGAATTCGTACAGTTACATTGCAAACGAGGAAAACCATATTTGTTATTGTTACCTATACCCGAAGTGATAATATTCACCTAAATACCGCACCTTATGTATTTAGTTAGAAAAGCTCGTTGGACAAGTGAGGACAAGGATAACGAATGTTTAGCAACCATGGCTGTGGCTAGGCCAAGGATAGGTGACCGATAGTGACATAACAACAGCAGCGTTTTCGTGCTTCGGAAGGCACGTGCCGTTAGTCCCGACTCCCGGTTAATCTATTACCTACCCAGCCGCTTGGCTCGCGACTAGCGTTGCCAGGCGTCCGGCTTTAGCCGGACATAGTCAGGCTTTTTGATTGCCTGTCCGGCCAAAATAAGCGTCGTCCGGCCTGTCCGGCTTTTGTTAGGCTTTTTAGATTTCAAAATTCGCGCGCATCGAGACCGAATTCGCGATTCGAAGGAATTTAATTTGAATTAAGGAAAGAATTATTGAGACTGATTAATAATAAAGTACTTTTAGACTAATTTGGCATTCGTTTTATTGTAAATTATCAAAAAAGCTTGGTTTTCATTAATTTTCTACATTTACACCAAAAAATCCCCGAAAATGCAAGGTGTCCGGCTTTTTTACCAAAATGTTAGGCCAAAAAAAAAAATTGACTTTTTACACGAATATTTAAAATTGTTGAAAATGCAGGATGTCCGGCTTTTTGACCCAAATGTTAGGCCAAGCTCACAGCTCTGTCCGGCTTTTCGGTATGAGGACCTGGCAACGCTACTCGCGACCACCCACCCTCCTACCGGAATCCGGCGCCCAACAGCTTGCTGTGTCATTAATATATAAAAAAACTAACCTGCAGTGTTAATGGGCTGGATTCCGTGCAGTACATCCTGGCAGGGCTTGGTGTGATTCGACCAGTCTTTCTTAGAGTACGCAGCGGCTCCGACCTCCTTCGCCTGAGTCAGGTCCACTTTAGGCACATCACGATCTATGTTGACCTTTGTGCTTCCCAATAGGTCGTTCTTGGGGTAGCGGATGAAGAAGAATGAATCTTCTGGGGCTGGTGGAGACGCGGCGAATGGCTCGAACTCTCTGCGGACAATAGATGAGTAAAGGTTAGTCTAATGATGTAATTGGGTTGAGAACTGCATTGGAATTACATGAGACTTCAATGTATTATGTAAACAAGTTGAATTGATATCATTAAACTATTATTAGGCATAGATTCGAATATAAAACAAAATTGTATTGAAACTCACGCGGCTAGTAATAAGCTAAATTGCGCTACGAGATTCCTCTTCTGCATCTTTATTAAATATTTTGAGCGAGCAGACGTAAAGCAGAGGTGCCCTCAATAACGAGATGCAAGTTGCAACGAGCTATTTATAACGCGGCACACAAACTACACTAAACTTTTAGATGGCGCTCAACGCGATTCATACGACAATATGACGCGAAATGAAAATGATACTCGTTTTATACTCTCTAGCTAGACACTATTAGTTTATTCTTATCGCGATAACATTACAGAATGTACGAAAACATTCTTGGAAAACAGTACGCAGAAACGCGTGTGACGTCACGAGGGGAGTGGCCAATCAGAGGCGTTTGTAAACGCACTCCCCCGGCTGAGGAGCGCATGACTCGGCCGAAGCCGAACTATTGGAGGTCAAAGACAGAAATCAGAAATAGCAGGCGAAAACTTGTTGTCTGTCATACCTATTATTTGTATACTATCTTTCCGCCCGCGGTTTCACCCGCGGCTAAATGAGTTTTCACTGGGACTGCAGTATTTTCCCGCCGTAAAAAGTATCCTATGTCCTATGACTTTCAGGACCTGAATAAGTTTCAACCTGATCTGTCCAGTGGTTGATGCGAGATAAAGTAACAAACATCCAAACTTTCGCATTTACGGCATATACGTCAGATTTTTTAGAACCGTGCCATCACATTAGCAGCAACGTGTTAACAAATAGTGCAAGTAGAAGTGAACCATGATTTTTTTTTACAGGTGACCTGTTTTCAGTTACAATGGAATTGATTCCATCGCTCCAAATACAGGAAATGACGATAAAAGAAGACTTAACAACATCGCGATATTTTCGTTTTAATAGCTTAGCAACGGAAGATTGCTTTGAAAATAATAAATAAATAAATTGATAAGTAATTATACCCATTAATGTATTTATAGAATAACAACCACTGACCACAAATAACAAAAATATTTGCAGAAGTAATGTGGAATGTTATTAAACAAGCCTAGATAATAATCTGAGATTAAAGATAAACCTTTCGCATTCAAAACAAAGTTATAGTTTGTTTTATCTCACAATTGCCGCTTGCTCGGCCATACTTGTAATTGTAAATGTAGGTATCCACGCACATTTCCTTATTTACACGCAACTTCCATGCTGGGCTGGGAGCGATAGAAAAACAAAGAATACGCCAGCTGCATCTCTTCCCGGGCATGCTGTAAAAACCAGCTAAGGGATTCAAGGGTTTCAGTATATTTTAATTTAGGCGATGCGCTGACAACCTGTCACTACAGCAATTTACAGATCTATCTTGAACAACCCTTAAAACTTGTCAGACGTGGCGGAACGACCTTTGTTTGGGTCGTTGACGCTCTGCCTACCCCATTAGGGATAGAGGCGTGATAATATGTATGTATGTATGTATGTATGCATTTCCTTATTGTGCATGAGTACGGCATAGTAGACCTGTAGTTACGCACACAGGAGCGCGTGTCTGTCTGTACGCTTTTTTTTTTTAAAGAGTCTTGGCGTGGAAACAAGTCCTTCAGCCGAAATCACTTCAGAACCACAAGTATGGCCGAGCATATACGCAGCAAATCGAGCAAAGGAATTTAATGGTTTGAATTCTGTGTAAAATAATTTCGTTTTCGCGAGATAAATAAGTATACTAATGAATTTTTACTAACTCGACAGCAATATTATAAGCTTATCCAATATTTGTCTGAACAGACGCTCAAAACTCGACAAAATATGTGGTAAAATAGAATTTAATTGGCTCTTGACTTTCTGCCTGCCTCGTTAGGGATATACTTATTTCCTGTTACTTAGCATCCATGTAAAAACATATCGAAAGTTTCTTTACGCAAGTGGCTCTACATTTGCGTATGAATTGAATTATTACAAACATCAATAAATCATTTCCTTATGCACTTCAAAAACAAAACAAACGATGCAATAATATCAAATCGTATCTGTACTACCTACTAGACTAGGACGGAAAAAACATAGGAGTTACCAGACCAGAAGTTTTTTTTTTGTTATGGCCGTGATCAAGACCATAAGTTGGCACGATGAAATAATGACGGAACTGACAGTGCCTTATAAAAAATCAAATCAAAAAAGCAACTGCTAGAAATGTAAGAAGAGTAGAAGAGGCTGTTATTTTAATTTAAATATTTTCTGCAAAGCAGCAGATTATAATTTACTATTTATTTAGATACATTATTATTTGGGACAAACAAGTTTTGAGATTAAAGCTAACCGATAAGCATTTGAGTGTGGTGAACTATACCTCTAGTATAGATAAATACTACAATGAAATTCAAGCAATTTTAGCTCTTATAGTTATAGAAATAAAAACTAAAATCAGACCAAGATGTTTCAAGTTGATGCTGTTGAATATACCTAAGAATAACATAATAACGATCAAAAACCTAACTAATAAAAAATAATATTGACACTTGTTTTATCTTATGGACCGTGGCGCGTGTTACCGACCAATCAGCGTTGATTACCTACATAAATATTGACTTGACTGTAATAATAATTATAATAGCATTTTATTAAACTTGCTGGTGGTGATTGCTGAGACTGCAATATTATGAACCAGAACGCATTCATTCAACTTTCCGCATGGTTAAATTCTATAAAAAAATTAAATTGATAATGGTCGAGGATTTCACACCTGTTATGTGACGTAGTGATGACGTAATTTATTTACACTTAGCAACAGCCAGTTCAGCTGAAAAACGCGGCTTACACGCGAAATGATTGCTGATTATTTGTATAAAGAAACTATCATCACATCATGATGATTATATCTGATCCAAGCAGGAATAGCTATATCATGATGATATATAATCATGACGATATAATTAGACAATGATAAAAACAATTTCGAATAGTTATTATATATAATTAGTTTAGAATAGTTAAAATAAAAAATCTATGCATAAAGACAAAACTTTACTTTTTTTAACTTGCCCAAATCAAAATAAATATTAATTCTGTTACTCGTCGTCCAAATCCATTTTTCTACATTTTGGGTATCAGATAATTTCCCGCGGTAAAAAGTACATTGCTCAGGGTAAATGCAGCTTTCTGATGGTAAATTTTTATTTTTAAATCGGTCCAGTAGTTTTAAAAAGTTTTTACAAAAATACAAATAATTCTGTGATTGGTTGAAAGGAACTGATAGCGAGGAAAGTCACATTAGCAATCAAACTTGTCTAATAGTAGACTGACGTCATCAGGTCAGGTTTAAGGGTTTAAGAATAGCTCAAATATTGATCGTTCTCGACTTGGTTGCATTGGCTTGCTTTGGTTTTGTCTGCCTGCCTATAAATAAAAGTAGGAAGATCATCTGATCTGTGTTCATACTTATTTCTTGAATTAAAATAAAATGAATTATACCTACTCAAAATTCACTTGATCATAAGAAAGAGAATCTGGTTGGTATCTGTGGGAATCAGTTTTGATATGATATAGATACATAATCAAATTATGTAGGTAAAAATTATTGAATAGATTCAATAGTTTCTGAAGACCGAGCTGAGTGATGTGCCATGGGAGAGGCATATGTCCAGCAGTGGACTGATACAGGCTGATGATGATGATGATGCAAATGTTTCGCCATAAAAAAATATGTTTACATTGTAGACAATTGAAAATGCTACTAACTCTACTAGAAATAACCTACGCTTGATAGTTATATTATATAGCACAGCTATATCGTTATTCAGTGAGATAATTATGACCTTTAGATGTCACTCCCTTCTCAAAAACGAATAATAATGATGCCATGTTTCGAAATGTTATCCTCTCCCTCTATCTTTTAAGGTCACTGGTTTATTGAAAACTAGATTTTAATTGAATACCTATATTCATATTTTTTGTGCTTCCACGCTGGATTGCAAGTAACACAAAGAAACATTTATAAGTACTTATATTTTCTTTATTATTTGTTTTTAATTCTACAGTCCGTATAATGTCAATAACCCTAATTCTAATAGCACACATAGCTTTATATCTGGAAAGATTTCATTTTTAAACTCAGACAGATAAATAGACCAAAGCTTTCTCAATACCTACGTTTTTTTTCGTAGCCTACTTTTCGTTTAATTTATCAGCAAATCAAATACAAAATCACAGACGACCGTAGTCTTAATAATAGTAACAATAACAAAGTAGGTCATTGTTCGGTAGAAAAAATAGATAAAGTAACGACTGAACGAATGGCTAACTATACCTTTATATTGCGTCACATATTTATCCAAGGATTTATCAACCAAAACAAATATGTACCTACTATACAGGATGTTCAAAAAATAGCTGACTATATTTTAGGGTGTGATTCAGATGAAACTGAACAACTTCTCCCAAGGAACATAGTAGGTCGAAATATGAAAAAAAAATTGGCCTTCTCAAAATAGACTCGAGCCGCTGACACCATTTGTATAGGAGGGCAAAATTTTTCATATTTCGACCTATGTTCCTTGGGGAAAGTTGTTCAGTTTCATGGGTAGAATCACACTCTAAAATATAGTCTGCTATTTTTTAACTCCCGTTATAGGTTACCCACCTTACTACTAACGTTGTCCTAATAAAAGTATGCCCAATATGACCCACTTTGCGAGGTTAATATTTCGTAACTTGTCCTAGACAACTGGTACTTCGGTTGAACATTCTCTAACGATTTAACTTGATCTGTGTAACCTTGCTTTGTCATATCGTGGCGTACTGCAATGACGTATCTTCTATTAAATTTGGTGTACATACAATTTTAACTTGAAGAAGAGTTAGTATTTATCATCTTCTCTACTTTCGCTCGCATGACTGTTTAAAACGATGCGATCAACACTTGACTCGCCAATTTTAAATCGATTGACTTGAAATATCATCAAAATCGTTTCTAACGTTCATTCTGTATAGACAGAAAATTGAAGCAGACAAATCAGCTAAGCTTTGTCATATACATTCTATCATGTATGTATGTATAATACTTTCATGTGGTAGTCTGATGAATAGGATTATGAACAATAATTATAAGAGCATGTCATACTCGCGTGATGGTAATATTACATGCATTAATTAGTCGGTTGGGAGGGGCGTATGCGCAGCAAAATTTTCCGCAGTTGCTGCGTCGATCTACGAATGTGACTCTAAAGCCAACCACTGGCATTTTCCCAACGCATGTTTTAAAATAACTTCTTATGTAGTATGAGAGTATGCAAATTAAAATAACGTTTCAGAAAAAAAAACTAAAAAGGTATTTTAGTAGATGTAACAATGAAATAACAATAACAATGTATTTTAGTTTAGTAGTGTGTGTGTGTTTGATATTGTAAAACTATGGGTTTATGCCTGAAATAAAGATATTTTATTTATTTATTTATTAAAGGGTTTTTTGAACCCATATAGTCTTAAATAAAATACAACACAACATTGGTAAAAATATAACATAACCTTCGCAGGTAGGCGAGGTAGGTATGCATGCATGTCCTTTTAGGGACTATACTATATTATACTATCGTAAGGTTTTCATAACGCTAGTCTTAATCAAAAACATATAGCTACATCAAAATAAACACAAAGTACCAAGTCTGTATTAACTCGTCAGAGCCGAGCCCCCATCATGTAGGTAGGTAAGTAACGAGTATTATGTTATGATTGATCAGTTTCACCTTGCAGAAGATTACAACTAGAAAATTCGCAATGTAAACACCTACGTAAACTGCAAATAAAATATTTACTTTCGCATGATTATTTGAACAAACCGTTATCAGTATTTTATCACCTGCCATAACAATTACATCTCTTATTCTCGGCATTTGCGTGCTTAGACAATTTGTCAATGTTTTCGAAAAGGTACATTTTGGGTTCGTTCCAAATCTAAATAGATCATCTACGTAAAAGAAAAGATCAATGGCCCAGACACTAGTGGATATTAAGCTTGTCAGATGGGTATGAGTTCTAAACTAAGTAGTTTCCTATCTCTAGAACGCGAAGGCAATCAGCTCTCGGAATGCCAAGACGATTCTACTGGTATTGACGAGATGGCGTCGGAAATAGTAAAGTTATGAACGTCATATGCAGACACATTCTATAACAAGATCTATAGACTTTCCGCTATATTAGCCAGTCATTGCTCTTGCTCTAGAAAACAAATGGGCCGCGAATCACGAGTTTTTACAGACTTGGTACTTTGTGTTTATTTTGATGTAGCTATATGTTTTTGATTAAGACTAGCGTTATGAAAACCTTACGATAGTATAATATAGTATAGTCCCTAAAAGGACATGCATGCATACCTACCTCGCCTACCTGCGAAGGTTATGTTATATTTTTACCAATGTTGTGTTGTATTTTATTTAAGACTATATGGGTTCAAAAAACCCTTTAATAAATAAATAAATAAAATATCTTTATTTCAGGCATAAACCCATAGTTTTACAATATCAAACACACACACACTACTAAACTAAAATACATTGTTATTGTTATTTCATTGTTACATCTACTAAAATACCTTTTTAGTTTTTTTTTCTGAAACGTTATTTTAATTTGCATACTCTCATACTACATAAGAAGTTATTTTAAAACATGCGTTGGGAAAATGCCAGTGGTTGGCTTTAGAGTCACATTCGTAGATCGACGCAGCAACTGCGGAAAATTTTGCTGCGCATACGCCCCTCCCAACCGACTAATTAATGCATGTAATATTACCATCACGCGAGTATGACATGCTCTTATAATTATTGTTCATAATCCTATTCATCAGACTACCACATGAAAGTATTATACATACATACATGATAGAATGTATATGACAAAGCTTAGCTGATTTGTCTGCTTCAATTTTCTGTCTATACAGAATGAACGTTAGAAACGATTTTGATGATATTTCAAGTCAATCGATTTAAAATTGGCGAGTCAAGTGTTGATCGCATCGTTTTAAACAGTCATGCGAGCGAAAGTAGAGAAGATGATAAATACTAACTCTTCTTCAAGTTAAAATTGTATGTACACCAAATTTAATAGAAGATACGTCATTGCAGTACGCCACGATATGACAAAGCAAGGTTACACAGATCAAGTTAAATCGTTAGAGAATGTTCAACCGAAGTACCAGTTGTCTAGGACAAGTTACGAAATATTAACCTCGCAAAGTGGGTCATATTGGGCATACTTTTATTAGGACAACGTTAGTAGTAAGGTGGGTAACCTATAACGGGAGTTAAAAAATAGCAGACTATATTTTAGAGTGTGATTCTACCCATGAAACTGAACAACTTTCCCCAAGGAACATAGGTCGAAATATGAAAAATTTTGCCCTCCTATACAAATGGTGTCAGCGGCTCGAGTCTATTTTGAGAAGGCCAATTTTTTTTTCATATTTCGACCTACTATGTTCCTTGGGAGAAGTTGTTCAGTTTCATCTGAATCACACCCTAAAATATAGTCAGCTATTTTTTGAACATCCTGTATAGTAGGTACATATTTGTTTTGGTTGATAAATCCTTGGATAAATATGTGACGCAATATAAAGGTATAGTTAGCCATTCGTTCAGTCGTTACTTTATCTATTTTTTCTACCGAACAATGACCTACTTTGTTATTGTTACTATTATTAAGACTACGGTCGTCTGTGATTTTGTATTTGATTTGCTGATAAATTAAACGAAAAGTAGGCTACGAAAAAAAACGTAGGTATTGAGAAAGCTTTGGTCTATTTATCTGTCTGAGTTTAAAAATGAAATCTTTCCAGATATAAAGCTATGTGTGCTATTAGAATTAGGGTTATTGACATTATACGGACTGTAGAATTAAAAACAAATAATAAAGAAAATATAAGTACTTATAAATGTTTCTTTGTGTTACTTGCAATCCAGCGTGGAAGCACAAAAAATATGAATATAGGTATTCAATTAAAATCTAGTTTTCAATAAACCAGTGACCTTAAAAGATAGAGGGAGAGGATAACATTTCGAAACATGGCATCATTATTATTCGTTTTTGAGAAGGGAGTGACATCTAAAGGTCATAATTATCTCACTGAATAACGATATAGCTGTGCTATATAATATAACTATCAAGCGTAGGTTATTTCTAGTAGAGTTAGTAGCATTTTCAATTGTCTACAATGTAAACATATTTTTTATGGCGAAACATTTGCATCATCATCATCATCAGCCTGTATCAGTCCACTGCTGGACATATGCCTCTCCCATGGCACATCACTCAGCTCGGTCTTCAGAAACTATTGAATCTATTCAATAATTTTTACCTACATAATTTGATTATGTATCTATATCATATCAAAACTGATTCCCACAGATACCAACCAGATTCTCTTTCTTATGATCAAGTGAATTTTGAGTAGGTATAATTCATTTTATTTTAATTCAAGAAATAAGTATGAACACAGATCAGATGATCTTCCTACTTTTATTTATAGGCAGGCAGACAAAACCAAAGCAAGCCAATGCAACCAAGTCGAGAACGATCAATATTTGAGCTATTCTTAAACCCTTAAACCTGACCTGATGACGTCAGTCTACTATTAGACAAGTTTGATTGCTAATGTGACTTTCCTCGCTATCAGTTCCTTTCAACCAATCACAGAATTATTTGTATTTTTGTAAAAACTTTTTAAAACTACTGGACCGATTTAAAAATAAAAATTTACCATCAGAAAGCTGCATTTACCCTGAGCAATGTACTTTTTACCGCGGGAAATTATCTGATACCCAAAATGTAGAAAAATGGATTTGGACGACGAGTAACAGAATTAATATTTATTTTTAAATCGGTCCAGTAGTTTTAAAAAGTTTTTACAAAAATACAAATAATTCTGTGATTGGTTGAAAGGAACTGATAGCGAGGAAAGTCACATTAGCAATCAAACTTGTCTAATAGTAGACTGACGTCATCAGGTCAGGTTTAAGGGTTTAAGAATAGCTCAAATATTGATCGTTCTCGACTTGGTTGCATTGGCTTGCTTTGGTTTTGTCTGCCTGCCTATAAATAAAAGTAGGAAGATCATCTGATCTGTGTTCATACTTATTTCTTGAATTAAAATAAAATGAATTATACCTACTCAAAATTCACTTGATCATAAGAAAGAGAATCTGGTTGGTATCTGTGGGAATCAGTTTTGATATGATATAGATACATAATCAAATTATGTAGGTAAAAATTATTGAATAGATTCAATAGTTTCTGAAGACCGAGCTGAGTGATGTGCCATGGGAGAGGCATATGTCCAGCAGTGGACTGATACAGGCTGATGATGATGATGATGCAAATGTTTCGCCATAAAAAATATGTTTACATTGTAGACAATTGAAAATGCTACTAACTCTACTAGAAATAACCTACGCTTGATAGTTATATTATATAGCACAGCTATATCGTTATTCAGTGAGATAATTATGACCTTTAGATGTCACTCCCTTCTCAAAAACGAATAATAATGATGCCATGTTTCGAAATGTTATCCTCTCCCTCTATCTTTTAAGGTCACTGGTTTATTGAAAACTAGATTTTAATTGAATACCTATATTCATATTTTTTGTGCTTCCACGCTGGATTGCAAGTAACACAAAGAAACATTTATAAGTACTTATATTTTCTTTATTATTTGTTTTTAATTCTACAGTCCGTATAATGTCAATAACCCTAATTCTAATAGCACACATAGCTTTATATCTGGAAAGATTTCATTTTTAAACTCAGACAGATAAATAGACCAAAGCTTTCTCAATACCTACGTTTTTTTTCGTAGCCTACTTTTCGTTTAATTTATCAGCAAATCAAATACAAAATCACAGACGACCGTAGTCTTAATAATAGTAACAATAACAAAGTAGGTCATTGTTCGGTAGAAAAAATAGATAAAGTAACGACTGAACGAATGGCTAACTATACCTTTATATTGCGTCACATATTTATCCAAGGATTTATCAACCAAAACAAATATGTACCTACTATACAGGATGTTCAAAAAATAGCTGACTATATTTTAGGGTGTGATTCAGATGAAACTGAACAACTTTCCCCAAGGAACATAGTAGGTCGAAATATGAAAAAATTGGCCCTCCTATCAAAAGTAGCCTCGA
>JARACY010004180.1:0-28339 GCA_029255725.1 Scrobipalpa atriplicella | reverse complement strand
TGCGCACGATACGCTTCATCGTCGCAGGGCTGTTGGACGTCCGCCACCACGATCGGTTGCATCGCTGGAATTGTGTACCGAGGTAGTTCTGCCGCTGGGGAAAGCGCTACAGGCTTGATTTCTGCGATAGGTTCTGGCATCGCGTATGCTGGTAAAACTGGAGCAGCAGGAATTTCTTTCAAAGGACTTGGTTGCTCTGCGATTGGCTGTGCAGGTTCTACAGCAATTGGCTCAATGAATACAGTAGGAACCTGCGGCATCTCTAGCGGAGGTAGTTGAGGAGCTTCAGGAATCGGTTCCAACAGTGGCAAGGCGTTGCTTTCAAATCGTGAAATCTCTGGTGCTGCCTGACTGTCATGCCTGATTTCAGGCTGTGGTTCAATCTCGTTTGAAGACTCACAGTCTTCATCCGCTGGTCTTATGATCTCCACTGGCATCGGTATTTCGATCATAGGTGGTAGTGTAGGAGCTTCAGGGATATTCATAGGCTTCGATTCGAAGGTACTGCTAGGTTGATCATCGCAATCAGAAGTAGATCCAGGCAGAGCGTTGTCTATTATAATTGCGGGGAATTCAGGAATCGCCAAAGGTGGTAGTACAGGTGCTTCAGGTATTTGTAGTGGCTTTGTTTCTGGAGCAGGTTGTTCGATCTCGGGAGCAATAGGAATGATTGCAGATGGAAGTTCTGGCATGGTGAAAGGAGGCAGGACCGGGGCTTCAGGAATATTAGCAGGTTTGTATTCTGGTGCAGGAAGATCTGCGATAACTGCTTCAGGAGCAACAGGGATAACAATGGATGGTAAGTCGGGCATAGAGAACGGCGGCAGAACTGGTGCTTCAGGAATTGTGGCAGGTTGGGGTTCGGGTGCTGATGGTTGATCATCGCATTCAGGACTAACGTCTTCAATTCTTGGGAACTCAGGCTGAACCATGGGTGGTAGAGTAGGGGCCTCGGGAATGTACATCGGCTTGATTTCTGGAACAGGTTCAGGGATTTCGGGAGCAGCCGTAATCATAACAGGTGGCAGTTCAGGCATTGAAAAAGGAGGAAGTACAGGAGCTTCAGGGATTTCAATTGGTTTGTATTGCGGCGCAGGTTGAGCTTCTACAACCATATCAGGAGCAGCGGGAATAACGATTGATGGCAGCTCTGGCATCGTAAATGGTGGCAAAACTGGAGCCTCAGGGATTGCAGCAGGTTGGGGTTGTGGAGCTGATGGTTGCTCGTCACATTCGGGAATAACATCTTCAATCGGAATCGACGGTAAGTCGGGCATAGTGAATGGTGGTAGAACCGGAGCTTCTGGGATTGCGGCAGGCTGGGATTCTGGTGCTATTGGTTGGTCGTCGTCGCTATTGGGACTAACGTCCTCGATTTTTGGAATCTCAGGAATAACCATGGGTGGTAGCGTGGGGGCTTCAGGAATGTTCATCGGCTTAATTTCTGGAGCTGGCTGAACTTCGATAGGTGCAGGTAATTCGGGAGCTACCGGAATCATTACAGGTGGAAGTTCAGGCATCGTAAAAGGGGGTAGTACAGGGGCTTCAGGGATTTCAATTGGTTTGTATTCCGGTGCAGGTTGAACTTCAACAACCATATCGGGAGCAGCGGAAATGACAATTGATGGTAAGTCAGGCATAGTGAACGGAGGTAAAACGGGAGCCTCAGGAATAGCGGCAGGTTTTGTTTCTGGAGCTGGTTGTTCTTCGACTGGCTCAGAGATTTCTGAAGCAGGAATAATAACAGGAGGGAGTTCAGGCATGGTAAAAGGAGGAAGAGCTGGCGCTTCAGGAATTGCAATTGGTATCTGTGAAGCAGGTTGATGATGATGGCAAGGTTTAGCTTGAGAGGGAGCAATTTCAACTTCAAATTTCGGCATCTCAGGTTGGATTATGGGTGGTAGAGAGGGAGCTTCAGGAATTTGTATTGGCTTGACTTCAATGAACTCAGGTGTTATAGATGGAAGAACTGGGGCTTCCGGTATTGCGATAGATGTAGGTTCTTCGGCAGGTTGACTTTCAGGAACAATGGGAATAGCTGGCAGATCAGGCATTACGAAGGATGGAAGAACGGGTGCTTCAGGAATAGTTGAAGGTATAACCTCTACTATGACGGGAGCAGGAGGCTGCGGTAAAGCAGGCAATTCCGGTGGTTTTGGAATTTCCATAGGTTTGAAGATTGGCTCAGCGTCTTGTATGGCATATTGTGGTACTTCAGACTGTTCATTAGATAGATTAGGTGGTTCTGGAATAACCATTGGCTGTACTTCCACCACCTCAATAGGCCTCGAAGCTGGTGCTGCCGATTCTGGTTTTATCGGCTGTGATGCCCAAGGTATCGCCGACGGGATTATAGATCCAGGTGCCATAAATTGTGGTTTATAAAACAAATTTGTACCTTGTTGTATAAAAGGCAACGCGTAAGATGGCATCTTCGGTGGTCCATGGTCATGCGAGCATGGAATTCCGTTTCTTAGAACATGGCTAGAAGCTATTGTTGTTCCAAAAAGCAACAAAATGGTTCTAAACGCGATCTGAAAAAAAAAAAAAATAATTAGTAAGTACTTACCTAAATTTATTATCACTTTACTTTTAATTTAATGGTTTTCAAAATATTAATATTTGTAATTAATTTTAAAAAATCTTTTTAAGGTTGAAATGATTGACTTACCATGGTTATGCTTTGCTGGTGATCAGGCACCTTGTGATGCTCAAGTACCAATTTTGCATCAATTTATACACTAAATCGATAACGTTAGAACAGGTTGATCTGTGATTAAATTGTTATTGCAATAATAGGTAAACTCCTCATTAAGTTACTTTATATAATTAATGCTAATAATCTTCAAACAGTTCAAACAAAATTAATAAGTTTCTTGTTTATAAGAATGCAATATTGAAAGTAACACCTCATTAGAAATTAATTGCAAAATAATTAGAGCCCTTTTGTGTCCGGGTACCAGCGTGAAACAAGAATATCTTTAAGTGTGTTTCAATTGCGTAATTGTCCACAAGGCCATATTAAAACCCTTGCTATCCATCATAGAACATCAAATAGTGAACAACCTTCCTCCTACAATCATCCACCAAATAACTAAAAAAACTCAACATGATCAAAGTAAGGCCCGTATTGATAATCAGCACTCAAGAGTGACAGCGAGTTTAAGTTCGTATCAGAAATGTCATTTCAGTACAAAACGACCTGTCAAATGCATACTTAATATTGCTCTCAATCTTGAGATCGATTTATAAATACGAGCCTAAGTGTATTGGTTTTTTTTTATAGTTTTATCATTTCCTGAAAAAATCTTCGGAAAAGAAAGGATTTCGTTGACTGAGCAATCAGTTTGCAGGAAATTGTATTTTGCAACCGTTTTAATGCTACTTATGTTACGCTAAAATCTGGCCTAATAGGCTAGATAAGAGGTGACCGAGGCCTTTTCAATCAGAAGGCACTGTCACATAGTAATTATATCAATGAACTTCAATGAAACTGTTACAAATGTCAAAGAATTTATCCTGTTGTGTTGTGTCATAGATCTATGGAGAAAATCTTTTATCTATAAAATAAAACTTTGGTTTTTAGTTCACCATTCTTCTGGCGTTGGTGGCGTGTGCGTCGGCTGCTTCCCTGAGCCGCGCTGAAGCAGCATGGCGGCGGCATCTCCCAGCTCTGAAGCATGAGGAAGTCCACGATGAATTTGGCCAGTACGCCCTCCGCTACGTCACCGCTGAGGGCACCGTCGTCGAAGAGAAAGGCCGACTGATCCCGAACAAGGAAGGCAACGGCTACGTGCTGGTAGTCGAGGGCTCTACCACGTACATCGGTGACGACGGCCAGATTTACGTCTCGTCTTTCTCCGCAGGCCCCGATGGCGTGAAAGTTACGGGCAACCATCTGCCCGTCGCTCCTGAACCTATCCCTGCTCAGTGAATATAGCTAACGAACAATGATTAAAAAAACATGAAAGCATACTTTACTTTTTATTTCAAATATAATAAGAATAACTGGCCACAAAATATTTACATGATTAAAATACCATTGTTTCTCCCTTACAAAATTAATCAAGCATTGACAACATTTTGTACGGGGTATCCATTATTTTAAAATATTTCTATCTATGTTCCTTTGGGAAAGTTTTTCAGTGTCATGGGTAGGTTACTCTGCTAAAGTGTGGTCAATATTTTTTTTACACTTCGTATAAGTCATGCGCTGAAATCGAAAAAATATCTAACTATTTCCAACAATCTTTAAGAAAACTACTTCTTTGTATCAAAGTTAAATGAATCATAACAATAATTTATCTGTTAACTCATTTACCTATGTTCAATATTTAAAATATACCTCACATCACTCACTCCACTCACCTATTTGTGTGGTATTCCTTTCAAAGTGAGACAAAATGAAAGTAATTACTGACCTGACTCAATACACGATAACAGGAGTGTTTCCTTATGTGTTTGGATATTAAGAATGGAAATCTTGGTTTTATAATTGATTAAAAATTGAATAAGCTATTATTGTTTGGCTTGTGGTCTGAAACACCTGTATAAATTACATGATTTCTGGAAACTTAGTGTCAGTAAGTCTGTAACTTTTCATTGGAACAATGGTAAGTCAAGAATAATTCTTTATTTTTCGCAGTTTGATCTTATTTATACCTATATAAGTATCTTTAAGAGCTGTTACGGCTTGGGAAAATTGCCTATATTCTAAACTAAATATTTTTTTCCCCCTCTCTATCAGAAAGCAAGAGTGAGAAATATTAAATTTATTTACTCTAAGTAAAGTTGTTGGTGGTTTCTATGTGTTAAATATGTTTAACATGTTAATGAGTAAACAATTGAAAAAATTACTTATTCCTTAGTCTAGGATTCATGAGTGTACAATGAAGTAGGTGATTAAAAAACTTAATATTCACAAAATTATGAAACATTTAGGTATTAAGGTATGTTAATTTTTTCGTAATTTATTTTGTTTTAGTTGTTACTAAGAATACTATGTATGGTTGGTATGGCCGTAGCGCTGCCAGCAACGGGATTTAAAAGATCAGTTACTGAACCACCATCTGATGCCGAAATTGTCAGGGTACGTACAAACAATTCAAACATACTAAGTATTATTAATTGAGTTCCATAAAAAAAAAAAATGTTCAGATTCGTAGAACTGATAATAAGTGGTCCTGTTTTGATCTACAACTCTGTTCCATTCGTTGTTTTGTTAATACTGAGTCGCAAGCACAAATCCTACTGTGCCTGTATAATTTCAATGCAATTTGTTTCCATCCAGGCCGTCCGGTCTCCTGAAGACGCCGAAGAGCATCAGCACGAAGAGAACGCGGACGCTCATGCACCACCAGCTGACCCACCATCCCCGCAGCTTAAACAAGAGTCCAGCAGCGGTAGCTCCAACCCATTCATAGGATGGATTCCAGTCAACCTCCAACCGTTCTTATCCGGGATACAGTCTGTCCCAGGCACCATACAGTCACAAATTTCTTCTATCCCTGGCAACATACAGTCTTCAATTACATCTATCCCAGGACTGTCAAGCCTGCAGTCGTCCCTGCCTTCAATTCCGGGTCTGTCCAGTTTGCCCTCACTCTCTAGCATTCAGTCACAGCTTCCCTTTAGCATACCTTCCTTGCAAAGTATTCCATTCATACCCTCCTGGTTAGGAGGTGGTTCTTCCGGGAAGTACCTTGTCCCTATCACTAGATCACCATACTATGTGTACGCTGCATATCCCGTGTGATCACTTAATTACATAATATAAATTAATAATAAGTTCCTTTCTAGCCTAAATTACGGCGCGTGCGTATCGTACTCGTATGATATAAATATTAAAACTAAAACCTTAAAGATTGTATGAAATTGTTGAAATAAAAATAAATCAGTGGAAATAAAAAAAAAAACTCTTTTTTATTAAAACCTACAAAGGTTACAATTACGTTTAATTTCCTTCAGATAAAAATTGGTATCTATCTTCGACTACCTACGACCAACTAGTGGTGTGGTGATGCTTGCTGCAACATTATTATTAACACCCACGAGATGAAATTGCTAAAAATATGTTTAAACAACACTTAATTTATAACTAATACTGCGTAAAATAGTAACAGACACACAGACTGAAAGAGCTTTCGTATCAAAATAAGCAGATATTTAGTAGGACCAAGAAAATCACATTTGACGTTTCTTTATCGTCCAAGTTATAGGGTTCAATTCGTATGCTGATATTTTTAATATGGGTTAAGAGCTGTCAATTTAATGTGAACTGTTATATTGACTGCTGTTATATAGTACGGATAATTTATAATTTAACAACAATTTACATTTTATCCGCAATAGCGCTAGTAGTGCGGAATAAACCCGTTGTTGTACCTGCTATATTTTTGCATCTTACTCATACTAGTTAGTATGTACTTGTACTTAGTATATATAAATAATAATAATAAATAATAAAATGATTTATTTCCGTGGAATTAAGTGCAATCAAATGATCACGTTGTATGAAAATCATATTATGAGATTTTTTTAAAAGCCGTAACACAAATTAAATATGATGGAAAACATGGGCTAAGCTACCTCACGATCTACCAAACACCCTATCATATCAATATTATAATCTTCTATGTTTATAGCTACCTACTTACAAGAATGGTAATAATATTTACTATTTATTGTACTAATACTAACCAAACGTTACTTTAGGGTAATGTGATGTGATGAAACCCATATGAAACTGAAAAACTTTACCCAAGAAAACTATGAAGAAAAAATATACTCTCCCATACAAAATGACTGGAGCCGCTGACACCATTTGTATTGGAGCTCCAAATTTTTTTTCATATGACCTATGTACCTTGGGGAAAGTTGTTCTAGTGCTAGTTTTTTTTTACTCCCTATAGAGGTACTTTTCATTCAAGTTAAACTACTTAGTACAACAGTTCATTCCCATAGAAAAGATACACATTTTATTTGTGAGAAGTTGTTTATTGTTCGAATCTAATAAAATATTTATTATATTACTTTCCAAATGAATCACCGTACCACGGAGAGAGAGTTGGTACTGGCGGTGGGTTACCCAGTTTCGGTAGCATTGTTGGTACTGAAACAGTTGGTACTGCAGGAGGCACGAAAGGAGATGGTGTCACATCGGCATGTCGTGTCCTGTCACCATGTCTCCTGTCACTATGTCTCCTGTCACCATGTCTTCTGTCATCATGTCTTCTGTGCAAGGTAGGTTTTGGAGCCTCAGTAACTTGAGGCAAAACCAAGTGCTTGAAGTCAACCGTGCTTGCAGTCTGTGTGAAGAATGGGGGTAGCGTAGTTTTGATGGTTGGCTGCCAGATGTCTACTGAGGGATACCGTGCTGCAGGGTCAATGCGACTAGAGTCAGGCACTTCTAGCTCCGAGTCGAAGTCATGGAAACTTGAAATTGGCTGCTCATAAGTTAAGCCTGTAGGTAGCATAGATGGCCTCATTGGTACTCTTCCGTGATTCCTGCGAGCGGGTATTGGATCACGCGTCTCTTCAGGTACGGTTTCTGACTGTTGACGAGCAGGTTCAGGCTTTGTGCTTTCCTCAGGTACCCTTTGTTGGTTTTGGCGTACTGGTAGAGTTTGTATTGCTTCAGGTTTTACCTCTTCAGGTGCCCCCTCTGGCTTCGCTGGCTTGGTGTCCTCCTGGTCAAAGATTACTTCCACAGTTTCCGCAGACTCTTCGGATTCCGACCGCGACTCTTCAGTGGTAGGCTCTGGAGGAGATGTTGTGGATGTTGTCGTTGTTGTCGTCGTAGAGGATTTACGATGCCTGTACATATATTTCCCGAGACGTTCTTCCCTGTTGTCCAATAGAGGTGGCTGGTCCCTTCTGGCTTGTGAGAAGGTGAAGATGATGTTCGTGTCGGGATGGACCAGTGGGTTTTTGATGGTCAGTTCATCGTTGTAGTCGATGGGGTAGACTGCGCCTGAGCTGGCATATGTTTCAGGCCGGATATGGGCGTGTGAGGTGCGGTGAGCTTCCAACACCGTCACTGCTAACAACAGGCATGATGCTATACGCAGCATCTTTCTGAAATAAATAAAAAACAAACGTATGAATTTCTGAACCAGAATAGTAACTTTTGATCTCTCCCTAGATTTAAACGTGCAATCTCAGTTGAAAGGTTTTTCCTGTGCAGAAATGACTAACTGACGGGCCTGCTTAAATGCCAAGTCTTAAAAATATATATAATCGTTAAACTTGTATATTTTTACATATTTATATTTTTTAATTAGATTATTGGTATTATCTTACCTTCCAGCTGTCAATGTAGTCTGATGTTATGCTATTAATGTTACGACTGGAGTGTTTTTTTTACTTATATACTAAAATAAGCAGCAATAGCTACTGGATATTTATTAAGATTTGATAGGAATATAATTGATTGCGCAATTTAAGTACGTAGGTAATTTGGTGACATTTTTGCAAGTAAAACAAAAATCGATAATTAGTATTTAATTACCCTTGTGGCGGTTAAGAATAGTTAATCCAATATCTTTCTCAAAGTGTTATGAAATACCGACTAGGGGAAGCATCCTGTAAATTTGCAGCAGCGCGGTCTCTGTCGGTAAAATTACAATCGCTCATTCCTTACGCAGAATGTCCCTTTCTCATAATGTCTCTTTCGCAAAATATCCCTTTCGCTTAATGTCCCTTTACGCAAAATGTCCCTTTTTTTGATAGATTTAGTTCAAATAGTGGGTCAAAGAGAAATTTTGCGAAAGGGACGTTTTGCGAAAAGGGACAATTAGCGAAAGAGACATTTTGCGAAGATACCCGCTAAACTCCCAAACTCTATCGTTGGAGACCCATGCCCAGCTAATAATTGTGGCTATTAAGAAATAACACGCAATGGTTAACAAATACATTTATTTTAAAACATTAAATAAGTATTCACTGTCCAAGAAGTGCAAGTATGTTACAATTTAAGTATGAAGCTTACATAATAATATTAAACTGAACAAAAACTTAAAGAAAAACAATCTATTATAGTACCCAGTGATGTTAATCTAAATAATTATAAATTAATTTCCCATATTCGAGTCATTGCAACAAGTTGACATTAAATTGGTAAAATTTTCTCGAGGAAAATATTATCATTGAGAAATGGCAAGTTATTCGCAATGACTTCATTTTGATTGCACCGAACCTTTAGATTAAAAAGTAGAAAGAGTAGAGTCAAATTACTTAAAAATAAAGAAGGTATACAAGCAAAAAGTGTTAAAAAAGTTAGGAGAAGACTGGTAGAAATAAGAAAGCTACAGTATAAAAGATCTTGGAATCAAATATCTATGACATAAAAATAATTTTACTGTCATCATAGTACTGATTTAAAAACACATATTTGATTCAAAGACATTCTAATTTTGAAATGCGCCTAAAGCAAAAATACGTAGAAGAGAAATAAAAAAATTAATAACTAAAATTCTGTACAAGTTTGGTTAAATTAAATCTTGTGCTGATACACTTAACTATAAAGGCACTTGTGAGATATACTTATAAGGTAATAACGAGTTCAACTCGCCTACGTTTATACATTTGCGACAAAAAGTCGCGATAAGACAAATGTAGATTAGTTCAAAGACCTTTCGCGTTTTAGACATAATCAGTATACCTACTCCTTATTAGTAATTTTATCACCATCTTGAATACATTAACGGGACTTTTTATTTGCTTGCAAATTTGGCTAATTTGGTTTACAATACATAGAAGAAGAGACAATAAAAGCAATTTAAACAGGTGTTTTTAAGTCACTCATGCAAATTTTATGCTGCTGGGCTAGTTACGGATAACTGGAAAATATGTAGAACCATGGCACAGATGCAAAATTAACAAAAAATATTGTAAATATTACTTAGTTCATCATTGTCCTATCTAAATAACGTTCTAGCTTGCTAGCTTGGGAGTTCACATGGCATTATTGTAACAGAGGCTTACAACACCTCTTATTAAGGCCTCTTGTCCTTTACATATATCTTTTTCTTCTCTTATGTTAGGTTAATGGCTAAGACATATTCGCGTCGTTCGATTCATTCGTTTTGTCTCCAATAAAAGTCTACTAGTCTAGTAGCTTACGAACCAGCAATACTGATAAATAAATAGGTAACTTCCAATTTCACATCACAATATCACACAATATTTGCTCTACATTAATCTATCGGTCTGGGGTCGTATGGGGTCGCGTTGTGCCCGACGTATCTGTTGTTTTTCCGAATCTGGAAACCTCCTCCAGGTGAAGTGTTGTAGTAGATCACTCGTCGGATTCCGAAAGGATCGACGTAGCCGAAGCTTCCAGTTCTATCATTAGAATCTCCTGATTCTTCTTCGTGGTATTGTTTTGGGAGGTAGTAGCGGAACCCGTTTCTTCGGAAAGCTACTCCGTCGTACTGTGGGAATTGAGGGGTGTAGCCATCTCCAAGACGTGCTGCTTGCTGCTGCCTTTGCAGCCAGGCGTCGGCGTGACGGTACGAGTTGGGGTTGTACACGTCATACCGTCTGTAAGGCGTGCTGTCGCTGGCGTAGTATCCATCATCGATTGTATTCGTGTTGGACGAATCGTAATCGTAAGGGCTCGGCGTCGATGTTGCCGCTTCGCTTGCTGTTATGGGTCTGAAGTCGTATTTCGTAGATGAGTCTATCGAATTTGGAGATACTTCCACATTAGGCGTTGATGTTGGAACTGGGTATGAGTATGACAGTGGTGATGGAGTAACAGATACTGCGGCTGGATACGACTGTGGGGTCGCGTATGTGGATGATATTGGTGTTCTAGATGTGGTGGTCCGGAACCTGAAGTTTCCTCGTGATCGTTGGACTGCCGGCGCCGGAGTGACGCCAAAACCAGAATCTGTTGGTGCTGTTTTAGCAATTTTCAGTGACTCCTGCAAATTAAATTATTTATATGTTAATACAATTTTACTTTAGTATTTTATTGTAAAATTTTAGATTTCTTAGCATATCAACCAAAATAATTAGGTAATGTAATACGTACATGAATAGGTCTGTTAAGTCCTACATAAACAGTCTTTGATTTGTAGATTCTGTATCCTTGATCATCAGCTATGTAGTCCTGCAACCTCAGGTATCCATCTGCGCCTACCCATCCAGTTGATCCTGAAAACCAGATAAGAAGGAAATTTACTAGTATTTCTTTTTCTCCTTTCATGCTGGACTGGGTTGAAGGAAGATAGCTTGTGTGACTTGCTTTTCTTCTGGGGATCCTGTAAAAACGCCGAGGTTTTAGTGTATTATTGAAAATTAGGCAGTGGGCCGACTATCACTATAGCAGCAGCAGCAGATATACACTAAATTATTTACAATAAAAGTCAGACGAGGATAATAAGCCTTTCATTAGTTTCTATTTAGGAGAAATACTTACCAACGACAGAGCCGTCCTTGAGCCGCCTCTCTTTCCTGTACTGGCCGTTGTGGGTCTGGTAGAGGAAGTACCGCTCGTCATCCTCATCGGTCTGGATGTGGAAGTTATCAGGATCTTGCTGCGGACTGTAGCCGTCTAAAGCGGCTAAAGCGCTGCATGCCCACACCTGGAAAATAATAAGAAACCGCTTTTAGACTCAATTCTTTTAATATGGAATAATATACTTAATCGTAAGGCAAAATATACTTTGCATAAGTACCTATATATTGTAACGATTGCTATCGTAGCCTCCGTAATTGCTATCGACATAAGGTAGCCGAGAAAAAACGAATCATAAGGCATTACACAAAATTTCGCAACTACCTATAATAATAAAGTTCACTTTTCAGAATGAAAAACATTACTTTAAAAAAATAACCTCAAACAGAATGCGTGGAGAGTAGATTCTCAGTACAAAAGACATCAACGCGTGACGCGCGATGATAAACCTTTACATAATTATGCATAACCTATGAGAGATGCGCAGATACTTACGGTTTCTATTCGTTCATCGGATAAGCTTCCGTTGCTTTGTGCCTATAATTATTAACCGCCTTCCTACATTATGCATTGTAGTACGACAAGGCTTAGTTCGTTGATTAGTGTATTAGAAACATAAATCGCAGTTAGACGAGCGTGGGAGAGGGATTGTTTGCAACGTGTCAAGGACAATGTATCATATCATGAAGCACTTGTTGGGATCAACAATAACAACAAATGAAAACCGTGAACAATTATTATGATTAGGTGTCTACATTAATCGCTTATTGTGTGGATCCTACCTCAGGCTTAAGATTTTAAATTGCGAGATTTTACGCACGTAGCTGCCAAAGTGTATCCAAATACAATATTTTTTTATCATAAAAGTTTAGTATCAATATCTTTAATTTAATGAGCACGTATATTTTAAAATAACTAGCTCTGAAACCAAGGCCCGTATAAAATAATTAGCTCTTGAGACTGGTTGCGAGTTTGGGTTCTTATCAAAAATGACATTTCAGGACCTACAAAACGGCCTATTGATCAAATCCATGTCTTAATTTTGGATTCTCTTCATAAATGCAAGCCTTAATTGAAAATGAAACCCTATATTGATATATTTGCGTAAAAAAAACCAGCATTGATGATGATAATTGTGCATATCACGCTTAATTCTCTTGCGGCATGTATTAATGAGTTGTATTTATTGAGAGGTCCGCCTCACGACGTGCAGCATCCGTAAAATCGGACAGACGCCGAGAACAATGGCGAGCCTCGAATTAGAGCCAGAATCAGCCATTTGCTGAACAATAGATGCCAACTGAGGCACTGAGCCTCGAAGGCCGGGATGAGGCAACGGGCCTTCCACTGATATGGAAATATTATGAAAGATGTAAGTTGCTTCCTTGCTGGTCTAGGAGTACCTATTAAAAATATATAGAATACTGCTACTTTTACCAGGCATATGAAACCATAATTTTGGTAAAAAATGTTAAGTACCTAAATAGGTACTCAAAGGTCAACCTAATACAAAAAGATCTCTCTGACCTAACAACCCTTGACCGAATGTCATGGCGCAAGAATATTAGGAAAGCCAACGATCCCACCTAAGTGGGACAGAGCAAGGAAGAAGATAAAAGGTGCTCAAATTTAATAGACAAACATACCTACCTAGTCCTTTCAGAAATGACCCCCGCTTGGTCAGTCTCAGCAAAAATAGATATTAGACCCTTTGACGCTCTACCTTTCCCGCACGGTATAGATACAAGCTTCGGTTTTTCTATGCATAGTAAATAATTTATGTAGAGTTTCCACCTTTATTGAAGACAATGAACTATAACCATATATGCAGGTAGGTAGTAATTAAGTTCGTGTAAAATGTGTTGAATTGTGTGAATATTAAAACACTTATAAAGTTATGTAAACTAAAGTAGATTAATTACGAGCTATCAACAGTGTAACGTAATCTAAGGCTCGTATTTATAAAGCGATTTCAAGATTGAGAGCAATATTGAGTACGGATTTGACGGGTAGCTTTGTACTGGAATGACATTTCTGATACGAACTCAAACTCGCCGTCACTCTTGAGAGCTGATTATAAATACGGGCCTAAGTCAATTTTGATTATGATACTGTAGTTACTAAATTTAAACCAACCATTACTAAACCTACAGCTATTTATTCACTTTTTTAAATCTATAGGTAATCGATCTTTTGACCAGTCTATTCTGCATCATTATTTTGTTCGTAAGTAAGAGGTACTCGCAAGTTGAACTACATGTCTCAGTACTTGTGGACGTGTAAATCCAGCCTAAATAGTAAAATATTATACTACGAACGTTATCGCCACTTACTTCCATGCTGGACTGGGAGCGATAGAAAAACATAGAATGTGCCAGCTGTATCACCTCCCGGGCATGCTGTAAAAACCAGTTAAGGGATACAGGAGTTTCAGTAGTGTATTGTAATTTAGGCGATATGGGCTGACAACCTGTCACAACAGCAATATACAGATCTATCTTAAACAACCCTCTCCTCTTTTCAGACGTGGCAGAACGACCTTTGTTTAGATCGTTGACGCTCTGCCTACCCCATTAGGGATAAAGACGTGATTTATGCATGTATGATATCGACACGCTGTTACTCTGTCTGACCGCTACAACTATGTAACGCCTGATAAAATCGACTCTACATTTTTTTATTAACTGTATTGCATGATAAACACGTTTTATTATAATAGTTACTTGTTGGAATTGATACTCTTTATTATGTCGACGTTAACACCTAATTAAACCATTAACGCATACGAGTCCAAATATGACCACCCATTTTTGATAATTTATATTTGTTTGGTTACCTTTACTGAGTGAAAATAACTGATTAAAAAATTGTGGTCATATTTGGACTCGTATGCTGTAAAGGGTCTTACATATTTTTTTGTTTATTTATAACCGCTATAGGGTAGACAGAGCATTAATGCTATAAATAAAACATTAAATATTGAATTTTTGCTTTATCTGTCATAGTTGTTTGAAATACCATTTGAAATAGATACCCAGTATTTTTTGACAATCATACCTAATTAATCTTTTACATTTTAATTGGGCACGGTTGACTGTGCTACCAGGAAGCCATGACGGAGACAGATGTGGTGTTGTGGGTCCGACCTTACAGATAGTTCTCATGGAATAAACAATGCGCTCATCAGACCCACAGCTGATGGAAACTCAGGTATATCTGTACGTGGGCTGACAACTTAAAGACCTACGCGGAAACTAAGTGTGTATAGGATTGTATTGTTTAGAATTGGCAACGCGTGGTGTACTTAGCACGTGATCTTGGGATCTATGTTGACAAGAACAATATTGTAATTCTAGTTTCAAATAGTCGTTATTTATAAATTGATTCGTCATAGATAGATTACTAATATCAAAATCAATTAACATGTTTATTAATTACATAATAGTCTCTTCTATTATATTAATAGGTACAATATGCGTTAAAGGAATTCGAATCGTAATGACAGCTTATTATACGTAAATTAATTATAGTTTCTTGTTCCATTTCTGTATGTCTCATGTAATTTTTTTTTGAGATAAACAGTGCCTATGTTTCCTATGTATTTGTCGTATGTATCTTTCTGTATAAAATAATTATTTGAAGAAATAACTAAATTACCTAAAACGAAATCCTATTTCTTAGAACAGAAATTGGTCCTTATATAAAAATCCAAGCTGATTCGTCAACCGTCAACACGCCATATATATGGCTAAAGATCTAAATTACTAAACTGTGTAAAAAAAAATGACGTCGATACTAAGTTAGTCATTTCCGTCGAACTAAAAAATCTTTTTCATCAAGGAAACTATGAGTCAAATTCTTTAAAACTAGAATCTTACTGAACAAATAGACAATAGAGTTTCTACGCTTTTAAAATAATAGCTGTAGCGAATATTTGCATGCCTAAAGAATTATTATTTCTAAGCATGGGATGGAATTTCCCTCTGGCTCATCGGAAAGTCTCGGTCCTTTAATGCAAGTGTCTAAGGCTCGTATTTAAAGAGAGAGTGACAGCGAGTTTGAGTTCGTATCAGAAATGTCATTTCAGTACAAAACGGCATGTCAAATCCATACTTTATATTATCCTCAATCTTGAGATCGCTTTATTAATACTAGCCTTAAGAGTATTTGCAATTGTGTCACTACATTGTAGTCTTTTGTCGATATTTATGACAATCGATTGTGGTTTAGTGTGTCGTGCACGTACACAAATGAATCACTGCCCGTCAGTTCATAATCGAATGATGTAACTCTTAAATTTGTCTTGATTTTGCGTAAATAATAGTAACAACTATTAAATAATACGTAGATCTAAAAAAAATGCCGATGACTAGTCATGAGTTGATATGATTACAAAAATTACATAGATTAATTAATAACTATTTTTATGAGTACTTTTATTATTATTTTCATAGATATAGAGTTCAATATCTGACATTTGCAATTTGTAACATCACAAAGTGCATTCTGTACGATGCAGTTGGCATACAAAATAATGCGATCACCATTTACGATCGAAAGTAAGATAGGTTTCACTTTTATTTCATGCAGTGGTACATACATACTTATTATACCGCACTCGCAGAGCATATTATATCCTTATAGAACTTGGATTTCTTTCATTAGGGGGAGGGATGATTACTATAGGTATATATCTTCTCGCTGATAGTTAAGTTGGTATCTACCAGAAAACGGTACTACCTATTCCTTGAATTTATTGCTTATAATGAGCTGTAAGATACCTGTGAGAAAAGATTCCAGGATCACACGACAATCAAAATGTTCACTCAATTGAATGTGCTCTTTTCGTGTTGTGTGTCTTATGTTGACCTAGTGCTCGATTTAAGGGCCTTGTCACACAAGTCATTTGTCATTGTATTGTTTATTTGCGCTAAGTGGAATGCGTAACGTGACTAATTTGAAGACGTGAATGCTATATTAATTTACTGGTCCTATTTAGGTAACAAGTATTTGTTTAGTGAAGTTTTGCGTACCATAATCTAATAGTTGAATTTATGCACATTTTGCAATATAGGTGTAGATGTTCCTGTAAAAATCTACATACATTTAATTAATATTTTACATTAGTACACTGCACAATACACATATTTTTTCAGTTTAACCTAAAATAAAAAAAAATGCTGACCAAACTTTAGGATGTCATCTTACCCATGAAACTGAACAACTTTTCCCAAAAGAGCATAGGTTGAAATACGAAAAAAATAGGCCCTCCCATAAAAAACGACTCGAGTCGTTTGTTCGGTCCAATTTTTTTTCATATTACGACCTATGTTCCTTAAGGAAAGTTGTTCAGTTTCATGGGTAGGTTCACACCTTAAATTTGGTCAGCTATATTTTTACTCCTTGTACTGCTTTTGTAAAACTCATTTTTTTACAAGTTACGTACTATGATGATGCAGAATTGATTACCTAGAATATTAACAAAGGTGGTATTTACTGATGTCGGCAAATTAAATCGCAATTGAGAAGGCTTACAGAATCAAAGAATAGATGACGTAAAGATCTTTATAGAAAATAACATACTTGTTAGAACAAAAAAGTTAAGTCATCACCTCTTTTTAACAAAATCACGATTAATTTTGTACAAGCAGGAAATAGCCAAATCGAATGAAAAATTAACAAATTCCTCACGAAGAAGATAAAAAAGGAATTCGTATAAAAAAGTTGTCTTTATTTGTACTCAGACGGGATCCAAGTTAACTAAATAACTAATTATTTAGCAACGTAGAACTATTTGACGCGGTGTCAAAGTCTGGTTTGGTTAACGATAACTTCAAACTTTAAACATTTTAGTATGTTTTGTACGATAAAATATTCTGCAGAAAATATTTAAAAAAAAAATTTCAACTTCTTGTTTGGTAAATGGCCATCACTGTTGAATTTGTTTTATTTACTAATTCCTAGAATAAGTTTCAGCTAATAGTTATTGCCAGTTTTTACAGGGCAGGCATTTTCTGTGTTTAATTTTTTGTGAAAGATGAACTCCTTTTTGGTTCAAGACATAAAAAAATCGTGTTGTTGTAAATATTATGTAAATATTTGCAGGTCACCCAAATTACTCTATTTTATTTCACTGTTATATTGCCATACAAGGATGTCATCAAAAACTCGTAAACATGAGCCGATGTTGCACGGCCAATTTCACTTATAAAAAGTAAGTACAAATCTCTTTACGCAATATCTCGTCCGTATGTAAGTAGTGACGTTTGTAGTAGGTATATTTCCTATATTAAAGTATATTTCCTATAGAAAGTTGTTCATGGAACACCTTAGAAGTCTTATGTGCTTGCATGGTGAAAGGAAAGGGAGACCGGTGCCTTTATAGGGAAAACAGGCTGTGTATAGTAGGTACTATGTCCTGTCTTGTGTATGCTCAAGTATGCTCGGTATTCAATGTTTCTGTCACTACCATTGGTCATCCGCTTTCCAACCTGTTACATCATTACCTGATTTAAAGTCTTGTAAGGTTTGATAATTTGCGTAGGAATGCGCTCAACTAATTAGAAAATAATTAACAGTTATTAAGAAATTATACTAATCCTAATAATTTTTGATTTGTATAAAAGCTGGGATTTAGTTTGAAACCATATCAGTCATCCGGCTTTAAAGCAACAGTTTACTACTTCACCAAAAAAATACCATCTCCCATCCATCCAAAATGAAACTGGTAAGTTCTTCAAGTATTTTATCCTTTTAATTTTTTCTCTACTAATATGCCAATTAAACCTTAATTGTAAAATCGTAAGTCCTTAATTTTTTGAATCAATAAAACAAACAGTAAAACTTTCTCATTTATTTCTATTGATTAACAATAATATGTGAAAGGATTTGCAAAATACTAACATGACTTTTCTATTTTTCAGCTCGTGGTAGCCATGTGCGTTTTTGCTGCTGCTTCGGCGGCCCCAGCTGCTCCGGCCTTTGCGTACCCCTACGCAGCGCCGATCATCACCTACAAGGGTCTACCGCCCCTACCGACCTTCCCAGCCGCTTTACCAGCGTTCCCGGCTCTTCCAGCCCTGCCGGCTTTACCAGCACTACCGGCCCTTCCTGCTCCACCTGCCCTTGCTGCGAAGGCTGAGCCTGCTGCCCCTGCTGCGCCTGCTCCTGCCGCCAACTCTCGCCGTGCCCTGCCAGCTCTGCAGCACGAGGAAATCCACGACGAGTTCGGCCAGTATGCTCTTCGCTACGTCACCGCTGAGGGTACCGTAGTTTCCGAGCGAGGCTACCTGGTCCCCACTGCTGACGGCAAGGCCCACGTGATGGTCACTGAGGGCGAGACCTCCTACGTCGGCCCTGACGGCAAGACCTACATAACCAAGTTCACCGCTGGCCCTGGCGGTTACCAGGTCCAGGGCAACCACTTACCCGTTGCCCCTGAACCCCTCCCAGTCCAGTAACGCCTAAACGACAATAAACGCTTTTAAACTTGACCTCTCTATTTTCATTACCTTCGAAAACACCTTCATATTTTCCTATTAGTCACTTACAACGGAAAAGGTACCTCCAGATAACCGATTTTCCTTAACTGCAGTTTTGTATGCTAGTCTAACCCCAATATCAGCAACGGTCAAATATCATGTGAACAAGTCACGCCATGACGTCAGCGGCTTGTTCTGTTCTGATTAGTGATTCATTAGAGGCGCGCCGATGTCCTTACATAGACACGAATTGTCCTGGAACAAACGTATCTGTCGTATCTGATCGCTTGTGTGGATAATGTTTCGAATACACCCACTCAACTACTCACAATCACGTATAAGGTCATAACCAGCCTCTCTATATTGCATGTACAGTTTTAGTAACTTCAATATAGATATTACCAGAAGGTTTCAGTTTTCAGTTACTTTGCACTGGTCTGACAATTTATGCAATGGGCTGACAATCCGTCTCTACAGCAATGTACAGTCGTACCTATGATATCCTCTCAAAATTTATTTATCAGTGTAAAGCAGTTGACGGTTTAGCTACCCGTAGTGATTAAAATAGGCGTGATTATGTACATTCGGGTATTAAGCTTCTAAAACAAATATTACCTGTAATTTTGATTATGAACCCAACCCATACAATAATTGCACGATATTCATTCAATACGACATTGATATAAAATTCGGTCTCAAGCAAAATCTTAAGAAATAGAGGACAAAGAATATACTTCCGCGTATCAATTTTTTTTATACGATTTTTTTGTGGCAGATTAATTAAAGCTCATAGCCATCAATGTACAATTAAAATATCAGACTCACAAATGATTGTTGTGACAGGATTGTCGAGATATGAGATCAGCAGAATATAGTAGAAGGAAGGTACAGTACAACCAATCGAAACTACGCGTTTGAAAAACCATTGTCAATCGTGATTAGGCGAATAGCAAGTGGATTTGTATTAGGATGACATAGGCTAAATAGCATAAAGATCTTTTGACCAAGACTTTCAGAAGTATCTTTATAAAATTAAAAAAAAACGAAACCGTATGAAGTCGTGGGACACGCCTGCTTGTAGACACTTTATCACCACTATTATACCGAAAAGGGACATGAGAGTCCAAAAATACTGAAAAACTCGAAAAACAATTTACCTACTTGTGAGTGAGTTAGCTTAACTGCTTTAGGTTTTACTGTTTCTTAGCTCTCCTATGGCAGAGACGCCAAGTAGCTTAAGTGGGCGGTAAGTTATTTGTATAATTGTGATTTGAAATTCACGCTGAAGGTATTTTAAGTACAGAGTGTTACGATAGGTGATTTGATATCTACCTACTCACAATGATTACACGAAATTAATGGCAGAAAAGGGGGTAATATTTGACAAGCTCGAACCCCGGGTTTTAAAGAAGGTTAAAAGATGGTAGTGTGATCAAATAACTTTTGGATAATGGAAACTTTTTTATGACTCTGTTGGCTGGGATCCACTCTAAATAAATTTAAACCTAGCATAATTTTTAGTAATTACAAGTACAATTACCTACTTAAATATGTGGACTGTTCAACCTTTTTCAGTATCTCATTGTATTGTTTCTAAAGATTGAATTATTTACTTCTATAAATGCTTAGTATTTTGCATGGATCTATAGGAATGTTTGTAAATAGCACCTTGTATGTAATGCAAGGACTCTAGTTTCGTTACCGGTGACCGTGGGCGCCGCCCACGCCCTGTGTGGGCTCTGAGGGCGCGCAAATCCGCATTGCGCTTGCGCCGGTGAGACCTTGTAAGTCATGCTTATCATTGGTAGGGGTCTTGTAGACGGACGGCACTTTGGTGGTCGCCGTTGTGCAAAAATCCATCCATTAAAAAAAACTCGTTCAGATCGGACCAGGGTGTACCGCTGGTGGAAACGCTACATTACAATTTAAATGTTTCAACAAAATGCCAAAATGCGATGGCACCGTGGTATCGATATCTGAACGTGTTAATACGTTATGTAACAAAGCTTATCGTAGAATATTTTTTTAAACATAATTGAAAATTTTAAATAGTTCCTGTTGTATCGTACGTACTACAGTTTAATATTAAATTGAACCAAATTTGAACAGTGCTGTTATATTTTTTTTAATCATAGTTGAGTGTTACAAAATGTTTATGATTTTATTTCAAGAAATTATCCTCAAAAAATATCTTTTATTTATGGCGACTGCAAGCTTCACCAACTCTGCCGCCAACACCTGCCGTTCGTCTGCAAGAGCCCTAATGTTATTTACATCGAGTATCGATTACCAATAAGAGCATTTATCCGTAAATGGATCGCGCGTGTTGATCTGGTTTTTTCTCGTGTAATCTGATAGCTCTCATCGTGGGATAGTAGGTTCGACCGGATGAATTGATACACATGGATTGTACATGCACGTGCGAGTATATTGATTAAAAATTAATCGATCTGGTTGGATTAGTCAGCTGTAATACCCATATTATAATTTATAGAAAATAGCGTTTAGCTTATAGACTATAGTATACTACTGATTGATGGGATAATTTTTTTTTGGATAAACAACAACAATACTTTACCTATAATTAGCAATGTTTCACAAATCAATTTAGGAGAAGAATTGATGATTTTTTATCACCCTATCACTTACTGCTGTCAAAAATTGATCACTTATTTAAGATCTACCGAACGATCAATACAAACCAAGCACCTACGATTGAGTTACTTACTTTTTGTATAGGAAATTAGCATAAGTTTGGCACGGCAGTCGTTAACTATGATTGATGGTAAGTTTCTCGGCTACCGAACTTTACTGATAAATATCATGGTGTAAGTATTTGAAGTGTTATGTTATGATATGACTCTCGGTTTTTTTAAACATGTCGTGATTGACACAAACCCACTATACTACATTGACTATTATTTTTAACTATTATTATTTTAACTTTTTTTTTTCAGACCAATAGTTGTGTAGCATGGATGAAGAGTTAGTGTCTGCTCGTGATAACTGATAAGATAACAAACAAAAATGTCTTTCCTTAAATTTAACAGCTTTCATATTAAACCAATGCTACTCTTATAGGTTTTCCATGGCTTTCTTTCATATTTCTGCTTTCTGATCTAGTGTAACTTTTTTCTAGATAATCTATACTCGATAAGCACTCATAATCAATCGGTGGTACAAGTCATTTTTTCCGAGTTCCGCTCTGCACGCTCGAACGAACTATATTATTTATTTACTCAATTGTTCTACTTAAATGCTTCTACTGAGAATACTAATTTCTATAGTGGTTGCAGTTTTTGTTTGATTAGGTTTGCTTGTTCTATCAACTGGAACGTAACAATGGATGATTTAATAAATAATTATAATGTTTGTGTTCGAAAGTAGGTAGTCAATTTAAGAGTAGAAATTACGTAAATTCGAAAAGAATGAACCTCTTGGTAAGCTGAACAAAGAATAGTGTTTGATAAAATTAGTTTTCCTATAAGTACCTATCCTCTGAATCGAATCTACTTAACATCACAACAACAGATATCAATCGATTTGAAAAAGTAGAGCTTCGTACCATAACTTCATACATGTATTTCTTTAGGTACAACTGTTTTAAGCCAGTCTTTTACTTAAGACAAACAAGGTGCGCCTGTCAGCTGATTTCGGTAGCACATGCGAAACAAGCTTCTTCGTTCTCGTTACGTTAACTAATTTCACAATGATCTAGGTTACTGGGTTTAATGTTCTTGCAAGAATGCTCATGATATTGAATAATATGTCTGCAATTTTTCAATACATAAATAATTTCGAAAATATCATAAATTATGATAATTTTATTAATTTGTCTGTGGAAACAGAATATTCATATTAAATAAAATATTAAAGTGAACAATAATTTTTGATTATTGTGGGAAAGCCATTTAGTGGAAAACTAATGGATGAACGGCACAATGAAGGGAACAGTTAAACTCGTTTTGAAAATAAAAGAATGGTATTTGCAGACATAACAAAGGGTTGTAAAGAATTCCACGGTAATCTTTTATTGTAGAAAGTTTGCATTTGACGTTCAAAGTGTATTCATGGGTAGAGAGACTCATTAGTAGCGTTTTGACGGCGCGCGCGCAGCGTACGGCGGATTGTCGTCGGCTGCCGTCGTCATTGTCGTCCTAATGACGGTATTATAACTGTAAAGTCTCACTGTAACGTGCACTTACGGTACCGTTGCACTTTAAACAAATGCGCATCGCTCAGCCAAGCTCAGATTTTATTCCTAGCGCGAGCCTATCCCTAATCTAGATCGCATAACTGTTTTCTGCATATCGCCTGATCAGCTGTCTCAGGCTTTGTTTTAAGTATTTTAATCACATGCGATCTACATTCTTCTCATAAAAGAACGACAACAATGGGTGCGATTGCTCGTGTATGCGAGGTATGCAATCGAGCGATCTTCCGCGCGCCTGATGGTCCGTTCCGCGCGCAGTTCCGTTCTAACAATGAAAGTGACGCGCGTCTGCGCTTGCGCACGATGCGCGCAAGTTCTCACGCGACGAAAGCGCTGACGTAATCGCTTGTGACGGCGCCGGGCAATGGTTACCATGGTTCCCAGAAAGGGTCTATAAAGATTCTGATCTTGTGCAATTTCCTGTTTATTAAATATGCAAAATAGAGCAAAACATTTGATCTGACTTATTTTACTCTTATTATTATATCTGGTTCCTAAAATAGTATTATGACGGTGAAATTTGAAATTTCCCTTGAGGAAAATAGGTCGAACACTTCAGACCCGCCGCATCCTGAAGAAAAATATGTACCTATAGTTAAGTTAGCATTTTGTTTTTATCCTCTAGGGAAGGGGCCTAAAACAAAATTCCAATTCAACTATACATACTTGTTTATTTTATATTTTATTTAAACTCTACATTTTCAAAACAGCGCTGAAAAAAGCAATCACAGTAGTTTCTTTGTATTTTGCTATGAGTAAAATGTCAAGAAATAGAGCAAGTGGTTGGTAGCCCTACAGTCGACCACATGGCGACCTACCTTCACCATGTGACCCGCGCATGCATTGTGTTGTGTTCGACTATATACGCAATGCCGCGAATTTTGTCTTGTCTTGTGTGAACTCTCAGAGAACGAACTCATGTTTAATGTAGTATGTGTGTAATGTGTACAATTTATTACATTTTTTGATACATGATGAGGGTTATCTCGAATTCATCGCCACATAAGATAAGATAACGTTTTCACACATGGCTCGGTATTCCCCAATTGGTCGAATATATTTGCACTCGTTATTTTTAAGTTATTTATTTTACACTTTGAGTATAGATCACAAATTACCTCGATTTTATTTTTCAATTATTTTCTTTAAAAAAAAAAAACATTCCTTTGCCTATTATTTTTATTCTAATAGCAGTTATAGGCGCCTGTTAACTTTGTTTACCTACCTATTTGATATGGAGAATTCACTGTTGAAAGGTAGCAATTTCCATGGGCAATTTCAAAATTCCCACTTCCTACATGAAATCATCATCATTTCGCGCGTATCTTGTATGTCTGTATTTTTTTATTAGCAATTTCGATTATTGCAAAGTTTGCACCAATTTACTTTTATGGTGCACTTTATACTTGGCAAGGTTGGTGGCCATGTAGTTTTGTGGTGGTAGCTAACTGGACCAATTTATTTTATCTATGAATAAATATTTTACACAATCCAAAGTACCTACACGTACACATGTTTTGCTTACTCGTATAAGTTAAGTAAGTACACTTAGGTACTCGTGAAATGTTCTAGTGAACACTCTACCCAATCAACCCAATTTGCAAATTTCCAGTTTCGCACACCTGCTTAAACTATTTCATAACATTTGGATGTATTGAACTGGGTGTTACTGCAGAAGCACATGAAATTCCCTACGGACATTATTTATATACCCTGTGGACATACTTTATCTAGGTCCCGTGTGTCCTACAAACACTCAAGTAACATGAGTCAAAATAAAAATACTATTGGGCGTATTTTTTCTATGGAAGGCGAAAATATTCCTCGGGCTAAGTTTCTGATATCGAGATCAAGCGAATCCTACTTATGTACACTTACAGATACTTGTTTATTATACTTTCGACAAACGGGCTCAGATTTTTAAAAAGATAAACGTCTCAAAACGACGTGACGTGATCGGACTTGATAGGCAGAGTGCCGACATTTACAATACGCAATCGCACGACATTAAATGGACATGTCCGATCGGAAGTCCGAAACATTAACATATCACACTATTACATAAGTAGGTAGGTATTACACAAGTCAATGCGACACTTCGGAATGCACCCGAAACCCATGCGCTTTCTATTTTTAATTGAATTATAAGGCAGGACAACTCAATAGTACCGAAATCAAAACATAGTTATCTAATGCCAATTATATATTTTCTCAACAGGTTCAGTATCGACAATACCTTATGATTGCCACCTGCGTTTGCGCAGCCATTATAGTTTCCGCTTTTTACATTATCCGGTCGTAAGTAGGTAAACTTCCATGCCGGAATGAGAGCAATAAATACATAATACTTACTTATAATAGAATGTACCAGCTATCTCTACTACCGCAAGAGATTACGGAGACCCCAGGATTTCAGGGTATTGCAATTTAGGTGATGGGCTTGACAAACCATGGCTGCGGCAAACATGTTCTCTGAAATGTCTTTTTTTTTTAAAGAAAATAATTGAAAAATAAAATCGAGGTAATTTGTGATCTATACTCAAAGTGTAAAATAAATAACTTAAAAATAACGAGTGCAAATATATTCGACCAATTGGGGAATACCGAGCCATGTGTGAAAACGTTATCTTATCTTATGTGGCGATGAATTCGAGATAACCCTCATCATGTATCAAAAAATGTAATAAATTGTACACATTACACACATACTACATTAAACATGAGTTCGTTCTCTGAGAGTTCACACAAGACAAGACAAAATTCGCGGCATTGCGTATATAGTCGAACACAACACAATGCATGCGCGGGTCACATGGTGAAGGTAGGTCGCCATGTGGTCGACTGTAGGGCTACCAACCACTTGCTCTATTTCTTGACATTTTACTCATAGCAAAATACAAAGAAACTACTGTGATTGCTTTTTTCAGCGCTGTTTTGAAAATGTAGAGTTTAAATAAAATATAAAATAAACAAGTATGTATAGTTGAATTGGAATTTTGTTTTAGGCCCCTTCCCTAGAGGATAAAAACAAAATGCTAACTTAACTATAGGTACATATTTTTCTTCAGGATGCGGCGGGTCTGAAGTGTTCGACCTATTTTCCTCAAGGGAAATTTCAAATTTCACCGTCATAATACTATTTTAGGAACCAGATATAATAATAAGAGTAAAATAAGTCAGATCAAATGTTTTGCTCTATTTTGCATATTTAATAAACAGGAAATTGCACAAGATCAGAATCTTTATAGACCCTTTCTGGGAACCATGGTAACCATTGCCCGGCGCCGTCACAAGCGATTACGTCAGCGCTTTCGTCGCGTGAGAACTTGCGCGCATCGTGCGCAAGCGCAGACGCGCGTCACTTTCATTGTTAGAACGGAACTGCGCGCGGAACGGACCATCAGGCGCGCGGAAGATCGCTCGATTGCATACCTCGCATACACGAGCAATCGCACCCATTGTTGTCGTTCTTTTATGAGAAGAATGTAGATCGCATGTGATTAAAATACTTAAAACAAAGCCTGAGACAGCTGATCAGGCGATATGCAGAAAACAGTTATGCGATCTAGATTAGGGATAGGCTCGCGCTAGGAATAAAATCTGAGCTTGGCTGAGCGATGCGCATTTGTTTAAAGTGCAACGGTACCGTAAGTGCACGTTACAGTGAGACTTTACAGTTATAATACCGTCATTAGGACGACAATGACGACGGCAGCCGACGACAATCCGCCGTACGCTGCGCGCGCGCCGTCAAAACGCTACTAATGAGTCTCTCTACCCATGAATACACTTTGAACGTCAAATGCAAACTTTCTACAATAAAAGATTACCGTGGAATTCTTTACAACCCTTTGTTATGTCTGCAAATACCATTCTTTTATTTTCAAAACGAGTTTAACTGTTCCCTTCATTGTGCCGTTCATCCATTAGTTTTCCACTAAATGGCTTTCCCACAATAATCAAAAATTATTGTTCACTTTAATATTTTATTTAATATGAATATTCTGTTTCCACAGACAAATTAATAAAATTATCATAATTTATGATATTTTCGAAATTATTTATGTATTGAAAAATTGCAGACATATTATTCAATATCATGAGCATTCTTGCAAGAACATTAAACCCAGTAACCTAGATCATTGTGAAATTAGTTAACGTAACGAGAACGAAGAAGCTTGTTTCGCATGTGCTACCGAAATCAGCTGACAGGCGCACCTTGTTTGTCTTAAGTAAAAGACTGGCTTAAAACAGTTGTACCTAAAGAAATACATGTATGAAGTTATGGTACGAAGCTCTACTTTTTCAAATCGATTGATATCTGTTGTTGTGATGTTAAGTAGATTCGATTCAGAGGATAGGTACTTATAGGAAAACTAATTTTATCAAACACTATTCTTTGTTCAGCTTACCAAGAGGTTCATTCTTTTCGAATTTACGTAATTTCTACTCTTAAATTGACTACCTACTTTCGAACACAAACATTATAATTATTTATTAAATCATCCATTGTTACGTTCCAGTTGATAGAACAAGCAAACCTAATCAAACAAAAACTGCAACCACTATAGAAATTAGTATTCTCAGTAGAAGCATTTAAGTAGAACAATTGAGTAAATAAATAATATAGTTCGTTCGAGCGTGCAGAGCGGAACTCGGAAAAAATGACTTGTACCACCGATTGATTATGAGTGCTTATCGAGTATAGATTATCTAGAAAAAAGTTACACTAGATCAGAAAGCAGAAATATGAAAGAAAGCCATGGAAAACCTATAAGAGTAGCATTGGTTTAATATGAAAGCTGTTAAATTTAAGGAAAGACATTTTTGTTTGTTATCTTATCAGTTATCACGAGCAGACACTAACTCTTCATCCATGCTACACAACTATTGGTCTGAAAAAAAAAAGTTAAAATAATAATAGTTAAAAATAATAGTCAATGTAGTATAGTGGGTTTGTGTCAATCACGACATGTTTAAAAAAACCGAGAGTCATATCATAACATAACACTTCAAATACTTACACCATGATATTTATCAGTAAAGTTCGGTAGCCGAGAAACTTACCATCAATCATAGTTAACGACTGCCGTGCCAAACTTATGCTAATTTCCTATACAAAAAGTAAGTAACTCAATCGTAGGTGCTTGGTTTGTATTGATCGTTCGGTAGATCTTAAAT